>PVKC010000798.1:0-58944 GCA_004027635.1 Crocidura indochinensis
TCAGCCTAGATATGAAAACAAAGAACGAAAAACAAAAACAAAATAACAACCCAGAAAAGACTAATGAGAAATGACTGTTTAAAGTGAAGTGACAATAAATAAGGGGGGGGGGCGGCGTGATGCAAAATGGGTAAGGCATCTGCCTTGCTCGTGCTAGTCTAGTCTAAGATGGACCACGGTTTGGTCCCCTGGTATCCCATGTGGTCCCCCAAGCCAGGAGCGATTTCTGAGCTCATAGTCAGAAGTAACCCACGAGCATCACTGGGTGTGATCCCAAAACCAAAAAAATTAAATAAATAAATAAATAAAGTGAAGTGACATCTTTCAATGTGGGGACTACTTTATTAAAAAAAAAAAAGGACAGAATTAAAACCTGATAAATTTTGAGTTTTGACTTATAGTAATTATTAATATGTTGATATGTTTTTATTCACCCTTAAATGCGCTTTTATTGTAGAATATCATTAGAGAAAATCAGGCATATGGCAATCATGAACTATAATCTCTTCAAAATAAGTACATCTAATGTTATTCTAAAATGACAAGTCTATTAAGAACTAATGAAAGGAGACAGTCATGGATTAAAAGTTTTCATTATACATTCAACCTATTAGCAGGTCAAAATACATGGAAAATGATTGACTAGAGACAATTACCATATGAATTAGAAACTTTTCATCTTAATCCTATAAATCATAGTATTTATTTTTAAAATAAATATCACTCGAGTTACTTTGCCAAGTGATAGATGCATGCATGATAATTTTGATCCCAAAGAACTTCATAAAAGAAACACACATACAATATTATCAATTTAATGTATTTCTAGGAGAGTTTTCTATTATCCAGCTCAGTTATATGCCATTCATTTCCTAAAAGCTGTCTTCCACTAATGAGGGAAATCTGATAGAAGAAAAGTGATCCCCATTCTGAATGAATAGAGCTACAAATTTCTCAAATGGTACATGAACCATCAAAGTCTCTTATATTACCGAAAATTGAATTTGAAGCACTGTTAAAACTTCCCAGATTTCAATAATAACAGAATAAAACATTTGAAGTTGCCACTATTTAAGAAATTTCAAGGTTATAGCTATAAAAAAAATTAAAGAAGTAATTAAGTGGATCTAAATGAAAGAAAGAAGAAAGTAAAACATGAACAAATAATCTATAGATCTATAAGAGATGATATATAAGGGAGAAAGATAAATATTCTTGGGACATATTTTGTTAAATAGTCTCAAGTTTTATAGCTTTGTTTTGTTTGTAGTCTTTGTTGTTTTGTATCTTGTCCTGTTCTGTGTCATTTTTACATGTTACATGGGTCACACTCAGCACTGGTAATACCAGTAATATGATAATACTGGTAATCAAGGTGCAGCCTTTGATACCTGGTGATGCTCAGTACCTTGTTGCCTTGTGATGCTCAGTGAAAAAGGAAGTTCAGGACAACCCTGAACCATGTGTTATATCCCTGGGCCTTCTGCACTGATGAAGGAAGGTGTTCTTTTTATGACTGAAACCCAACTACAAACATGTTTGTAATCATGGTTCTTAAAGAGATTGCTAAAAAGTAAAATAAAATAAAAGGATGGGCCAAAGTGGTAGTGGAGTGGTAGGGCATTTGCTTGCTTGCACGTGGCTGACCCAGGAGCCATGTGGGATCCATTCTCAGTATCCCAGGTGTTTCCAGAGACAGGAGCAATTTCTGAGCACAGAGCTAGGAGTAAACCCTAAGTGCCACCTGGTGTGGGCCAAATAAATAAATAAGTAAATAAAAATAAAAGGAAGGATAAAAAGGTAAAAAAATTTTAGAAACCATGGTAAAGCCATATTAAATTTTATAGAAGACCTCATCTTATTTCCTTTTGTAAAGTAAAGGTCATCTCTGTACCCTAATTAAGTACCCAGATAAGACACAGATAAGAACAAAGTTAGCTATGTACCTTATTGGATCATTCGCTATATACAAAAATTCTTCATTTTCACTGGTTCTGATTGTTTCTTGGTTTTCCCAAAGGTGAAATATCACAAAATATTATTATATCTGATCAGCCTTTATAGATAAGGTGTAGTTTTAAATTTCACCCTTATAGTGTTTAAAATTATAACACCTTATTGCTTTAAATAATTCTGTCAGAAAACTATTACTTGTTCTCTATGTTTTGATGTCAGTGATAAAGAAATCACTGAGTTATGTGATTATTATTTATGCAGTCAATCTTGATGAAAAAATTATTTTTCTCATTTCTCATACAGACATGTTATATCTAAAATAGTGAAAGCTGAAGATACTAAATTATCAAATAATAAATATCCCTAGTTGTTATATAGTATTTAATAATCATGCATATCATAACTGCTCACACTCTTACAAAATTGTCATAAATTTTACTTTTGCAAATCTCTAAATTTATAACGTAAATGACATTATGTCTACCATTATATTTCCTAAAACTAAAACAGCATTTGATATGTGGAGTTCCAAAACTTTAATGAAAATAGAAAACATAAAAAATAATTAATTTTGAGGCTGGAGCGATAGCTAGGCAGTAGGGTATTTGCTTAGCCAATGCAGGAGGACAGAGCAGACTGTTCCATCCTTGGCATGATCTTCCAAGCCTGCCAGGAGGTATTTCTGAGTGCAGGCCAGGACTAACCCCTTAGCGCTTCTACATGTCCTAAAAAATAACAAAAAATTAATTTAGCAAATCTACACAGAAATAAAAACTAGTTTAAGAAGTGATCATGGGGCTGGAGAGATAGCATGAAGGTAAAGGTGTTTTCCTCGCATGCAGAAGGACAGTGGTTCAAATCCAGGCATCCCAGATGGTCCCCCGAGCCTACAAGGAGCGATTTCTGAGAGTAGAGCCAGGAGTAACCTCTGAGCACTGCCAGGTGTGACCCAAAAAACAAAACAAAACAAAACAAAACAAAAAAAGACGTGATCATGAAAACCTGAAGAAAATAGTATATATATTTCGAAATTGAGAAAAAATGATCCATCAAAACCATATTTCAACAATGAATAATAAATTCAGCTAGTCAAAACAGCCTAAAAAAGTAGAAAAAAATATATCCTAAAAGTATTAATTTCAAAAATAAGTAAATCTATCTCTACATTAACATCTGAAGAGTGACAGAATGAAGGAAAGCCATTAATAAGATATAGTTAATTTAAACATTATTATTTAGATATTTTAAATATTTAAAATAAGTTCATTTAAAGTAAAATGCAAACTTTTAAAATAAGAGAAATAATTCTAGAAAATTAAAACTAAACTATTAAAATGACACATTATTTTTCAAAGAAAATTATACTATAAGGCTTCTTCAAGTTTTCATATATATATATATATGTCAGATAATGGTTATAACTAGACCTTTATAACTTTATATGCTTGTTAAAATTTTGGCAAAATCATATTTTAAAAAATGGAATATTTGTAAATTTATTACAATAAATGTGGTGGTATTAAAAAATAAAAGAAAGCTCAATTTCCAAATACTAGTTTTGTATTTTCTATGAGACATGCTAGAATACTTGACATAGAGCCAAAGTCAAAGAAAGCATACCAGGTGGAGCAAAAATGGTAGTGAAGTCTACTCCAAAGATAATCTCTCAATTTTCCTTAGAAACTGACATTGATTTTCTTCCAAATGGCAATTTGTCACACTTAAACTGCAGCTTTCCTAATTCCCATGCAGTAGGTATAGCCAATGAGGTGTCAACTGTGCTATCAATGAAATCTCCTTAATAGAGATTCACTTTTTGGAAGGAAGGCCCATTTTGCATATCTTTCTTTTTTCTCTCACTGTACCCTGGAATGTAGCTAAAGTAAAGGTGAAATTAAATTAAAGCATCATGTTAAAATATGACTTAAAAAGAGAAGGAACATTGTTTCATGGTAACTGAGGACTTGAGATTTCAGTCCTGGGGCCCAGGAGATAGCATGGAGGTAAGGCGTTTGCCTTTCATGCAAAAGGTCATCGGTTCGAATCCCGGTGCCCCATATGGTCCCCCGTGCCTGCCAGGAGCAATTTCTGAGCACGGAGCCAGGAGTAACCCCTGAGCACTGCCTGGTGTGACCCAAAAACCAAAAAAAAAAAAAAAAAAAAAAAAGAGATTTCAGTTTCAGTCCTGGCCTGTCTTCCTCCAGATTTCATACATATAGAAGAAAACATATCATTAAGGTCTTTATTTACATAAAACCATATTAAATATTAACTGACATATCAAAGAAGTAAATATATATACATACAAATATATGTCAATATAAGTATATTAAATATATAAATATAAGTAAATATATACATATATGTACATACATACACACACATATGTATATATTTACTTCTGTGGTATGTCAGGCAATATTTAATATTAATATTTAATACATATATGTATAAATATATATTTCTGATAAGGTCTGGAGAGATAACCATGTGGTTAAGGTGACTTTCTTGCACACAAGAAAGCCATTTTTTTAAATCCCTGCTCCATTTCAAGTTGTACAGTTCCCAAGTAAAGAGAAGGGAATAAGAACAATGCACCACCTGATGTGGCCTAAAAACAAAAATAAAGCAATAAAGCAATCTGGGGCCAGAGAGATAACACAGTGATAGGGCACACAGCAGATCCAGAACGTTTGAGAATGGCATCCTATCTGGTTCCCTAAGCCTGCCAGGAGCGATTTCTGAGCTCAGAGCCAGGATCAATCGTGAACACAACCGAGTGTGACACCCGCCACCCTCCCCCCCATAAAAAAGGCAAGAGAAAGGAATGCTTCTGTGATAATAGTCAAATAATTCTAGAAAAATAATCACCCTCCATAGTGACTTAAGATATTGTTTTCGAGAATTTTAAATGGTCTTTATTCAGGCCAAAGCTATGCTTCATCTCTGATTTGAAGATTTTAGAGACCTTACTAGAAATACTCATAATTGGGAGTGACCCAGAGTAGAATAGTAATCCTCTGGATATTTTTGCTTCTATGACTTGATGAAAGTAGCTATCAGTTCCGCTCACCTTCATGAGTTTCCTCAATTTATTCACTTGCCGCATCCTCACAGCATGGCATCTGTGTAGAAATTTTACAGTGTTTTATAACCTACTCTTGGCAGGGACATAGTATTACTTCTCCTTAATCATGTCTGCCAGATTCAAGAGGGGAGAACAAAGACCTATCTTTCAATGAAAGAGTGTCAAAGTCACATTGAGAGAAGAGCACAGGATGCAAAATATTGTTACACTCATTTTCCAAAATATAGTCTGTCAGAGAGCCAGATAACTAGAGTCATGATAGAACCATAAAAAACTCAACTCATAAGACATAATAATTTAGAACTCTTTATAATAAATAATAGAGCTTTATGATACGTGAAGCACAATTGACAAAAACCACATAGAAAAAAATTGACAATTATTAAGCTGATAGAAACTTTCAGCAAATATCTCTATTTATATAAAACAGATGAAAATAAATCAGTAGGCTACACTTAAAAATATGCTTAAAATGGATATAAATTAGAGTACACATTACCTATAAAAACCTTTTAAAAGAGCTTTTAAAATACCTTAAGTCATACAAAATTACATTTTAATTAATATAATACAGTTTATGTTTTTAGATTTAAGAGTCTCTAAAATATATATAAAATTTAGAATTAACATCACTGACAGTAAAAGCTTAAATAATTATGCATACAGACTACAAATATATGAGCCAATAAAAATTCCATGGAAAATATGTTTAAAAATAGATATTATATTAAATTTTGGAGACAAAACTATCAATAGATCTTCTGTCTAGAGAAATAGAATAGTGAGTAAGGCACTAGCCTTGCCCAGGGCCAACCCACACACATTTTCTGGCACCCTATGTGGTTGGAACCAGAGTCCATTCCAGAAGCAATCTCTAAGTATAGAACCAGAAGTAAGACCTGAGCAATGTTGGATATGTATACAACACACACACACATACCCAAACAAACACACACACACACACACACACACACACACCCCACAATGATTTTAAATGTAGTGAAACAGGAAATTCTTACTTTATGTTTGATTGATTTTTTTGGCTTTCTGACCACAGTCTGAAGTTTTCAGAGCTTCTTCCTGGTTAATCATTCAAAGTTCACTTCTGGTTTGTTATGGAGCTTCCAGGGTTCAAACATGAGTCTTCCACATTCAAGATAAGCTCCCTCCACAGGGAATTATCATACTTCCCTCAAAATTCTTACACTCTAAGAATCAGGAGTCAAAATGATAGTATAGAGAATAGGGGCCTTGTACATGGTCAACCAGGTTCAATCCCTGGCACCCCATCTAATCCCCAAGCTACCAGGAGTGATTCCTTACTGTTGAGCTAGGAATATCCCCTGAACATCACCAATGTGGCATGAAAATATTTTTTAAATGATAATGAATCTCAGAGTTCTTGTATTAAAGAAAAGTAAAACAATAAAATAAAATAAATAACTCTGATAGAAGCTATTAATAAAGATGTAATTCTGTACAACTCAAAAACCACCTGGATTAGCCCTGTCCATGAGCTTATAACTCATTTTGGGGTATTTTAGCCACCCTAATGACTAAAAGCTACAAAAAACATAACACAGTGACATAGGCTTAATAAGCCAATAGGGGAGGAAACTGTCTAATATGTTGAAACCAATGTCAAGGTAAACTTTTTAAAACTGTTAAATTAAATGAACATATATGTATCACTAAGTGTATTTATTTTTCAGAGTAGTAGTGAAACAAAAAATATTTCATATTCCAATATTCTACCATACAAACAATATATTCAACAGAAATATAATATCTACTGACAACAAAAAATATTTGGCATGAATTATTTTGTAAATACATAGCTCGTATATTTAATGCAGGAAATATTCTTTTTATCCAGAAATTGTATATATAGATGTTTGGTTGTTTTGTATTTTTTTTGTTTGTTTTTCTGGCCACACCCATTTGATGTTCAGGGGTTACTCCTGGCTAAGCGCTCAGAAATTGCCCCTGGCTTTAGGGGAACCATATGGGACACCTGGGGATCGAACCGTGGTCGTTTTCTTTCCTTGGCTAGCGCTTGAAAGGCAGACACCTTACCTCTAGCGCCACCTCGCCAGCCCCAATATAGATGTTAGAAGTATAAATAAGTGCAACTTGTTTTTAAATACGTGTACATTTCAATTAATATAGTGGAATATCTGTGTCTATATTCTAAAGTAGTTCCATTCTGGTATGTATACAATAAGATAATACAGCTGATTTTATGATATATTAAAAAACAAAAATGTGAAACTCTTCAACAGTGAAAAGAAAATATTGTAGTGCAGAATATGCAATAAATATAGACTTTAGAATAAAAGAGATTAGTTTGATTAAATTTCATATGTCAATATTTTGCAAGTCAACTTTTAAAATTTATACAACACAATGTGATTTATGTCAAGTTAAAATTGTGTGATTGAACAATGCATTTTTTAGAATAATGTGCTAAAAAATAGAGTAATATGCTAAAGCTATTAAAATGATCGAGAAAATAACAAATACAACATTCACTTCTGAAGAACACTATAACTGTGTCATGAAATTCACTAAAAGAAGTTTACCGAGTCTTCAAAGTGATTGGTAGTTCATTGTTATTCATTTGTTATTCATTGTGCATTAAAGATTTGCATAATTGTATTATTATAAATGAAACTGTTTTCTTTAAAAATTATATTTACCTTAAAACTTCTATACTTACATTAAAATAATAGCCTATAGAGTCATTCTAGAACTATAACCTTTAACAACGATGTTATAAATATAAACCTACATCCTTTGAGGCTTATACTATCTTATTCAGCTTTTATATAAGTTTTCAAATGTATTGGAGTTAATAAGATTTGGAATTAAAACATGCTTCTCTGCCTTTTCTAATCTCTATCTGCCTTCAAATTAAATATATATATATGCACAAAATAGCAATATAAAATACTACTACATATGAAAACATTTAACAGGAATCACAATAATATATTTTTGTAAATAATTTTTATTTTGACTAACGTGAATTACAAGTATTACACAGTAATATTTGCGGTACATGCTGGCATTGAATCAGGGGTATCCACCACCAGTGTTATCCTCTCTCCACCCCAGTTCCCAGAATCCCTCTTCTTTGCCCCCAGACTGCTAGGGTAACTCGTCCCCTCAAATACTTGAGGTTAGAGCACTTGCCTTGTAATGTTGTCAAGTTGGATTTCTGGTGAACCCTGAATCAGTGATCCCTGAGCAAAGAACCAGAAGTAACACTGAACAATACAGTGTGTGTGACATCCCACCCATCAAAAAATAATCAATGGTTAAGTTATTAAACAATTATAAAACTAATAAAATAAAATATATGTACTGTCAAAATTTACTCAAAACAAGCATGCAAAAATTTATGCAATAGAGTATTATTTAAAACTATTTAATTATGATATTTCCACAAATTATGTTGAAGCTAAAGAGCTTACATAACTAAGGATGCTCAGCTATTTTCTTTCAAATTATAAGAAATCAACATAAACATTAGACATATTTCTCTTTAGAATAGGAAAAGAGATTAAAAAATACTGTAAAAATTGAGTGTGGTATCCTTTTTACTTATAGCAACTACAAAAACTAAAAACAGCCACCCATATATTTTTTGAATAGGCTAAGATCCTTTTATAATTTTATAAATTATTTATAATTTATCCAAATTATTAAGATAATTATATTTCCCTCCATTGAAATTTCAAAATAAAAACTGGAATACTGTCAATAATATGGGCACATTGATATCAATGTTGAAAAATAGCTTAGTGGGGAGCCGGCGGTGAAGCTGAAGGTAAGTTGCCTGCCTTGCCTTGTGCTAACCTAGGACGGACTGCGGTTCGATCCCCCGGTTCTCCATATGGTCCCCCATGCCTGCCAGGAGCGACTTCTGAGCGAATAGCCAGGAGTAACCCCTGAGCGTCACCGGGTATGGTCCCCCCAAAAAAAAAGAAAAAGAAAAAGCTTAGTGCAGTAATTGAGGTATGGCAATATAGTTTAATAATGCACTGCATATTTAAAATCTAAGAATAAATCTTAAATACTGTATAACTAAAAAATAAATAACTGCATATGGTGAGATGTGTTTAATTATATTACCATGTTCAACATTTCATATTTCCAATATAAATTTATACTTCATATCTGAAAAATATGTATTAATTATGTTCCAAATTAATAGGCTAAAGATAAATGTTTTATAATCTCATAAAAATGAGAAAAGTGGGGGCCATAGCAGTGGCATATTGGTAAGGCGTTTGTGTTGCACACAGCTGATCTATGACAGACCTTGGTTTGTTCCCCAGGCAACCCATAGGGTCCCCTACACCAGGAGTGATTTTTAGTGCATAGCTCACTGGGTGTGACCCAAAAAATTCACTGGGTGTGGCCCCAAAACAAAAACAAGAAAAAAAGAGTGAGAGAAAATCAGTGACTCTCAGGAGTTACTTCTGGCTCTTCACTCAGAAATTGCTCTTTGCAGGCTCAGGGATCATATGGGAATCCAGGGATAGAACCTAGGTCCATTCCAAGTCATCTGTGTGCAACAGGTAAAGACTCTACCATTGTGTTATCACTACAGTCCCAAATCATCAATTTCTATAATAACAAAATCTCTTTACTTCTTTTTTTTGTTGGTTTTTTTTGTTTTGTTTTGTTTTTGGGTCACACCCGGCAGTGCTCAGGGGATATTCCTGGCTCCATGCTCAGAAATTGCTCCTGGCAGGCACGGGGGACCATATGGGGCACCGGGATTCGAACCGATGACCCTTTGCATGAAAGGCAAACGCCTTACCTCCATGCTATCTCCCGGGCCCCCAAAATCTCTTTACTTTTTTTAAGCAAACATGGATTTAGATTTAGCCTAGTCAGAACTTTTAATTTTATTTTTTCTACATAACAATATTATTACTTATATTATTAAAATAATATGTATTCATTATTAACATGTTGATATTGACATTAATTACTGGTAATATTAAATAATATTAAGGATAATATTGATGTTATAAAATAGTGTTTTATTCTATTGGATTCCATAAAATTGGGTTATTTTCAAGGGCTTATAAAAACCTTAAAAGCATACTATCTGTATAAGTACTTGCTGGAATTTAATATTTCTAAATATAATTCTAAGAAGCAAAAAGTTGATTAAAGTAACAGAACTATTAATAGTGAATCTCAGATTTTGGTACAATATTTAAAATCAAAAAATTTTGATCCAAGTAGAAAAGTGTATGTATACATGCATATATAATAAATATGCATAAATCAGTTTTAAATATATTTTTAAATGAAGTTGGATTTGGTATGTATAAATATATATAAATACTAATAGGCACTGAATACATAAATGATGAATCAGAATAAAATAGACCCGATCCTTATTAAATATTTTCTATTATTAATGGGACAGATAGAAATTTTAAATAAGCATAACTTTGGTAGATTACAAACTTCAATACATAAATTAAAACTCTAGAAGGAAAAATCAAAATATTGTGTAAAAATGCTTTCTCTCAACTCTCAGTGGTAATAGTAAGTTCCAACTCCATTCTCATGCTCATTTGTAAAAGAAAAGGGGAGGGACAGGGCAAACAGAAAATCAGAGCACATCATTGATCATTATATCTGAGTTAAGATTTTATGACATTTTTTTGTATTTGTAGAAAGCAAATATGGACCTGATAAGGAATAAATAAAGAAATCAAGGACTTTGTGTAAGACAAATACAGCCTGATAATAAAGAAATACCTTTCAGAGGCATAAAGGAGAAGAATAATCCACTCTTTTTTACATAGTGTTAGAATACTGACAGAAAACATTCCAATAAGGGAAAAAAAATAAAATATAAACAAAACAAATAAAAAAAGAAAGATGGATAAAGATTGGTATATTTTAAAAATTGAAAACAGTATCAAACTATTGATAATCATGTTTGAAGAGGTAGGGAAGACAAATATAAGACACCTGGAAGTCTGCACAAATAACAATATTTTAATTCTTGTTAAAAATGGAAATACATTTTAATTTAACATCATCATTTGCATATTGTTTATAACGTGTTTTCAGGTTTGCAACTTTCCCAACAATTTGTAACCAGTCTCTCCATTACCTGCTTTAAATCCATTCCCTCCTAACACCACAGTCTGACTTTTTGACAGTTATGTTTTAAGTTAAATCATTGATATTTTAAAATTTTTATTTCACCAAGAAACCCGTGAAAGACTTAAACTATTAAAATATCATTTAGAAATATTTTTAATAAATAGATGAGAAAGAGAGAGAGGGAGAGAGAGAGAGGGAAAGAAAGAGAGAGATGAAAATTATCTTCCACAAAGGCAGGCAAGAGAGAACTAGGGACATTTATGATAAGAAATGTGTACTGCTGAAGGCTGTTGTACACTGTGAGACTTAATTGTTTTTGTTTTTGTTTTTAGGACACACCCGCATGAGCTCATTCCTGGCTCTGTGCTCAGATATTGTTCTTGGCTGGCAAGGGGGACCATATGGATGCAGGGATGCTAACCAGCATTGGTCCTGGATCAGCTGCTTGCAATGCAAAATGCCCTACCGCTGTGCTATCTCTCCGACCCTTGTGAGACTGAAATTCAATCATGAACATCATTGTAACTATGAAATAAAAAACTGTGCTATAAACAACCTTGTAAACCACATTGTTTAAATAAAGTAATTTTTAAGAATCTAAAATTAAACAATGTGCAAACAGAGCCAGACACTGTGTCATGGTAGAAATTCTGGTTTTCAATTAAAAGACATACTAATTTCAAAGAGATACCTAGAGGGCTGGAACAAGTCCTCCATGCTTTGCATTCTAAAGACCCAGATTGAATCCCTGAACACTGCATGGTTCCCTGAACACTACAAGGACCACTTCCATCACAAAGTCAGGAGTAACATCTGAGCAACAGTAGGTGTAACTCTCAAAGTAGATAGGCATCCTGATTGAGGGAAAGTTATCAGCTGACAGATGTATATTTTTGAAGATAGAATTGTAGAATCAAAAATCTATGAGATTGCCTGTGAGAAAAGGAAAACAGTAAAAAAAAACTGCACTAGGGAAAATACCAACATAGTCATTTAAAGGAAACAAAGAAGGTCAGAATTGTATTCTTTAGAAATCAATCTTGAAGTGAATTCATGTAGTCAAAAAAAAATCAAGATTTATTCCTATGGAGCTTGCTACTATTGTAAGAAGAAAATAATGAGAGGAATGGAGAAAGAAGTGAGGAAGTTTCTCTGAGAATGATCAAAATGTCTTGGAAGTGGGCAAGAAAGGGAGAGCAGAAGTCAATGAGGATTGAAACAGACAAGAAAAATAAAGAATGATGGAGAGCTTTCTGTGTATTCATTCACATCAAGAGATTCACCAAGATAAGGGATACATGTTATAATATATAGAGTTTCTTAAAGTTTTAGGTCAGGCAAAAATAGTGGAGTGACTGATTTAAGGAAAAGATGGGAGATAGAGGCAAACACGTAACTTTGAGCTAAAGGTTGAAGATCAGTAGGATTAGGTTTATTTCAGGGATGTACAAAGTAGTTAGAGAATGATAAGCTTTGTAAAAAAAAAGTCTTTGGTGAGCAAGAGGAAATAATAATTCTTATAATCTCCAAGATAAGTGTGGACATGCAGACCTACTGCTGTGTTTGCAAATGCTTATGCCTGTTTATGAAATGGCATCTCTCTGATGTTTATTCATGCTCATGGGATGTTGCCAGCTCTCTGAGAGGGCTCCATGTGTGATAATAGCAGTTCTAAGCAGTAGTTCCCTGTGGCTAGGCATCAGGTCCTGGTGAGCTTACTTGAGGCTCCCTAGCAGCTGTTCACGGAGGTTTGAAAGAGAAATTTTGTAAGCTTTTTGGGGTTTAGACATTAAAGGTTACAATAAGACTGCCATACCTTGCTTTCATCCTTAGAATTTGTATTCTACTACTCTGACAGGGATTCTCCTGCACAAAATTTTAGCGTAAGACTTAACAACATAATATACCTCAAAGACTCTTCAAGTATTCAAACTTAAATTTGACTTATATTAAAGTTACATTCTAAAATAGTTTGTAAAGTAAATTATCACTTATAACAGCTCATCATCATAATCTTAATAGTAATACATATATTTAAATATATATTTAATAATATTTTTGTAAATTGTATTTAAATTTCAATCAATGTTTTTAATTAATTTCCCTGCTTCTTATTTCAGCCACACTATCTACACTAAACAACAAATTCCCTGTTAGAATGCAATAAAATAAAACTTTACTAATGAAATGAGACTAAAAGTAAATACATCTGTCTATGACTATTTTGCAAACCATACAATGCCAAATAATGCACCCAGCTCAAGGTTCAAGTCTAATTTTGGTATCATCAGACATTAAAGTCTTGGCTATAGGGAGAGAAGAACACTTTGGCAGTCTTACTGAGAAACAAAGTAGTCTCTGGCTCTTGTCCATAAAGAAATCTAAGGAAGAATTCAATGCATGCCTTTAGTTCAGCACCTATCACACTGCTCTGGATAATCTCTGTTGGGTGTGTATTATTTTCCCCCTATAAAGTCTTAAATTCAACAGCAATTATGAGATGATTTCCTTCAGGTTTGTAGTTTCGGTTTTTAGTATAGACCTATTACAATTTATTTGATAACTAAATAAATAGTAATGACAAATAGTTATGAGATGGACAAAGCATAAATGATTAAAAATGATTTTTAAGTATGCTCTTGAAACACATGATATACTTTCTTAGCAAGGGGAGGAATCCTCAACTAACTTTGACTGTGGGATAAAGATAAGAGAAGATATTATAAGAGATGTGAAAGAAAAAAATCAGTGTTTGAAAATTCTTCAAGTCAATTTTAAAAAACATTCATGTGAGAGTAGAGAAACGTGTCAATCAAGAAGTGTCTATTTTAGGGTAGGAAATGATAAGATTGAAGTATTGAAACAGCATAAACTGCTTCTCTGAATCAAATTAAAGAGTATGATTCTTACATGTATGGTCAATTTATACACTTTATCCTCTTTTTTCACCTTCTAAAAATGCCAGTTTGCCCTGTACTTAGTTCTTCTGACCAATACTACTTCTAAAACATGAAACATCTCAGTAGAAAAATTATGTTTTTTTAAAATAGCAGAATAAGCTTCAGCTATGATTTCTCCACTCATTTATTTCATGTTTTTTGGCAGAGCTGAATAGTTACATTTCTCAATATTTAGTTATAAAAAAGAGCCTGTTTGCCACACAATTTTTGAGACAATTCTATCCAGAATATGTGAAGATGTGATTAATAAACAGAAAATGATTTATATATAACACATTCTGTTATATTTAGTCTTGTCTTATTTTTTCCTTATTTTATAACATAATTTGTCAGTTTCTCCTAGAAAAAGATTGTGGGTGGCATATATGGAATTGTAATTTTTGAAATTTATCTAAGTTGGTATAATTTTTCAGGGTTCAACTATTCAATTAATTTTAAATTAACACATACTTTAAAGGATACACAATATATACAATATATTTTCCTTGTTAAATGGGCCTGGGAGATAGCATGGAGGTAAGGCGTTTGCCTTTCATGCAAAAAGTCATCGATTCGAATCCCGGTGCCCCATATGGTACCCCGTGCCTGCCAGGAGCAATTTCTGAGCATGGAGCCAGGAGCAACCCCTGAGCACTGCCGGGTGTGACCCAAAAACCAAAAAAAAAATATATATATATATGATCAGATAACTTTATTTCCACTTTTTCCACAAGAGGGTAAATGCTTTCAGTATATTTTTATTATTTGAACTTTAAAAAAATAGTATATCTAAATTGTGGTTATAACAGTATTTGACATACATCTTATTTTACATGAGACAAAAATCAGTTTCAAGATATTAATTTGTTCTTTCTGTACATGTACACAATTGTTTTAGGATGAATATCTTTTGAGGACTATATTATATTCATTGAATATAGCAAAGGCATAATAGAGAGAGTATGGCCTTCATGAAACACACAAAATATTGGAAAAGCATTTAACTTAATAAACAATAAAGTAAGAATAATGTATATAGCTATATAAAAAAGAAAATCACATAGATACATTTCTTGACATTTCAAAGTTAAAATCAATGCAAGACATTATAATAAAACCAGGAAACAAAAGATGATTATCCGATCTTATAAAGCAAAATACATGAGCGTCTCATGACATGTCTCAATTTATGAATGTTAACTCTCATCTACTCCCATCTAAGCTCTTTAAGCATGATCAATTTTGTCAAACTAGGATCATTTTTACCTTCCATAGAACAATAGCTATACACTTTATTTTAGTGACTGTAACAGAAAATATGTTGATATTTTTGGCATGGATAAAAGAAGATAGCATGGAGGAAAGGTGTTTGCCTTTCATGCAGAAGGTAATCGGTTCGAATCCCGGTGCCCCATATGGTCCCCCGTGGCTGCCAGTTTCAATTTCTGAGCATGGATCCAGGAGTAACCCCTGAGCACTGCCGGGTATGACCCAAAAACCAAAAAAAAAAAAAAAAAAAAAAAAAAAAAAAAAAAAAAAAAAAAAAAAAAAAAGTCGCAATCAAAAAAAGTAAGGCAAAAATAAAATAAAATAAGTACTCAGTGCTGGAACAATATAACAGTGAGTAGAATGTTTGCCTTGCACCTGACTACAAGGGTTTGATTCCGGTCATTCCATATAGTCCCTTTTGAGCACAGCCAAGAATGACTCCTGATGCAGACACCAGATCACTATAGTGTGTGGCAAGAAAAACAAACAAACAAACAAATAAACGTATACTCCAAGATTAGCATGACTTTGAGAATAATGAGAATATTCATTGATATAATAAATCAATATAATTACATTATTTTCTGATAGAAAATCTATATTTTAGATGGTCTTCAAATTACTGATGAAGAATTTATAGAATTAATCTCCACCAGTAAAATGCTTTAACTATGGATCTTATATACCCTCAATAATAATGGATTGTATAGAAACCTAAGTAATGGTGGTCTGCTAAGAAACTATGTGATTCACAGATTATCAGTGGTAATCTGAAGAGCAAGTTAAATACTGTGAATGCAAGTTTTTTGAGTCAAACTTAAACTAAGAAAAAAAAAAAGATAGCTCAAAGAACCTGAAAATATTGGTAGAGGTGGTTAGATTATTACATATTATTAGAATCATTTATAGAATTTTGTGGTATTTTGCCCTATAATTTTAATTAAAATTTATCAGAGCTCAATTAAACTTAATAATGGTTCTCATATGCACTGACATGGCTCTGCTCCTCAAGAAGCAACATTCTTTTGTTTCACTCTTTACACAAATATGCAGTCTCTCTGCTTAAAATTATTAAAATCACCTAACTGTATTTTTAAATGACTAATATTTATACTCAGTTTCATAGGGTGAAAGTGAAGGTGCTTAGTTCATAGTAGGTCATTAATAAATAGATTTTGGACAAATAAGAGTTTTTACAAAGCTGCCTTAAGTAATGAATTAAGTAGAAAAATGATGGTAAAAATACATTGAGCATGTGAAAAACTAATGTGTGATTAGTTAAGGCTAAAGAATATAAAAAGATTTGTTTTATTCTCATAAATAACACTTAATTAATCAGTATTATAACACAGTACTTTCTTTAGTAATGAAAAAACAGCAAGGTTTTTGCCTTGTCTCAGTACTGTGCAGAAATGACAGTTCATTTTTTTCTACAAACCAAAGACAAAAGGATTCAAAGATATATTACTGAGACAGTGCCAAGTCAGCTGCTGTCTCCGTCCATGAAAAGTATATGACTAAATATGAAATGGATTTTTGAAATAAGAGCCATATCTTGCCCAAATAATTATGTATTAAAACCACTGTCATTTTGGTGGAAGGCTGACAGGTGAAATATCTAGCTGATGACAGTCTTATCATATTACTGTTCTTTTGCTGTTGCACATTTCTTCCTTTGTTCCTTGCCTAGATAGAGTTTAACAGTAGAATGTTAACACAAGTTTCAAAAAGTTCAATTTCCACCTTTGAGAATACATTTAAATAAAAAATGACAGATTGAGCAATGTCATGCTTTATCCACACTTATCATTAAATTTCTTTGAATTTATCCTCAAAAGCTTCTTTAACCTTTTCAAGGAATTCACATATATTTTTCAGTTTCTGCCATTATTTTTATAATTTCTTATTCTAATTTTAGATTAATTAGTATTTTAGAAATAATCTATGCTACAAAAGGCAATCTGCACAATAGGTATATACCACCTAACAATTTAAATCATCTATATTTTTGTCATAAAACATAAAAATGTCAAAACAAAACTAGGTTTGCTGCTGGAGAAATCACAAAGCCCATCATAATTTCCAGTGGTAAAGTCAGAAATGCAATTGCAACTTAGAAATGCATGTTCTAATGGTGCATAGGAAAATTGTACAAAGCACCAGATATTGAATTTTCCCTGACTTGGGAGAAGTTGTAATCGTTTCTAATTTTCTTTTATGTAATATATGACCATCTAAGATCAAGTAAATAGAAATTTCTAAATGTCAATGTATAAAGTATTTCATAAACAGAGACACAGCCAGGAAGTCTGCTGGATTTCTGGAAATGTTCCCTACATTTTAAAGCTGATAAGGCAGAATGCCATTGTAGCATTGCCTACAGAATTAAAAATGGAAAAATATTATCTGTATTTAGTCTTACTAAATTTAAAGAAATACAGATTATAAATATTCTTTTCCTTTATGATAAATTGTCACACATAATAATAAAATCAAGCTGGAGAAATAGTAGTTTGGCTAAAACATTTGGCTAGCGTGCTTAAAATCAGGGTTCAGTCCCCAATAAGAAATAATGTTCCCAGAGTCACACTAGAGAAAATCCCTGACAGAGAATCAATCAGAACTAAGCAAACTAAGAATTAACTGAACATGTCTAAGTGTGTCTATCTCCAAAAATTTTAATAAATATAATAAATTAAACTGATTAAAATGGTGACTACTGAAAAGCTTTTGCTTTTCACAAATGTCTATTCAAAATTGTTGCATCATTTGTGACCACATACTATGCTTTATCAACCCCAGTTTTCCTTTTACATAAGGAAATATTTGGAATATCTAGTGGAACTGGCATAATGGAACAAGGAGAAATCCTAAAACCATGAAAGCAAAAAACACAACTTAATTCTAGACGTCGTTACAGGTACCTCTAGATGTCAGGATTACGTCTAGAGATGTTGAGATTAGCGTCATATCTCAAACTCAATTTACTTGGGGGCGACAGGAGGCAAAGTCGGGGATTCTTGAGTGCAAAGTCAGTAGTAAACCTTGAACATTGGGCTGTGTGACCAAAACAACTAAAACAAAACAAAACAAAAAAAGATTCCTCTAGGGCAGGGCCACAAAATGTTGTACGGAGGGCCATTTGCGGCCCGCAGTCTGCTAGTTTGAGACCCCTGGTAACGGATTAATTTTAATAAAAAGTTTTCTACTGACGATAAATTTAAACTCATGGGTGGTTTCAACAACATAAAACTATGAATGAATTCCTAAATCAATAAAAGGCAAAATGGGTTTGCTTTTAATAGTCAGTGTAGCAGTGTTCAGAAAGTTGACAGGAGTCGTTACAGTCACAAACTTATAACGAAGTGTTCTACAAAGCAATGCAAATGTGAGTTACACTAATAGGACATGACCTTTGAAGAAAAAAATGATGTCAAAGGTCATAGTCTTCTGGCATATAATAAGTGACTTCAAAAACAATTGGAATATTATTTATTATTTTTATTCTACTTGGGGCATTTTAGGTACCTCTTCAAATCTAGCATAGATAAGTATACTTTCACACTGCCTGCCACAGTGTGGTGTTCTGGGTAGTAGCTCATAATGCGGTAAAATTCATTTTATAATATCTTTAAACTCAGACTTCTATTTTACTGTTAAACTTCCAACCATGAATAGCATGAATATCCACATTAGTATATATGTAATAGTTCTTCAAATCATTTGTCTTCAGTGCTAGAAGTAAGTTACATGAGGTATTATAGGTAACCTTTAGATATTCTACGTAGTTTATGATATCGCATACCTCTCTTACAATGGACACCTAGTATTCATTGTAAGCTATTTACAATTCGCTTCATTATTTATTCTTTTTTCTATATAATGTCCTTAAACATAGTCTGCCATATATAAGCAAATGTTGTGACTTTATTTTTTCCTAACAGCTACATAGTATTCAATTATATATATGTGTGTGTATATATATGTTATATATGTTATATATAATGCATATATATGTGTACATATATATATTATACATATACCATTGTTTCTTTATCCACTAATCTGTTCTCTAGCACTTTGGCTGTTATCAGATTCTAGCCATAGTGAGGGAACAAAAATTAATTAATTATAATTGTTAATATAATAATCATTATACAATTATGTAAAATTAATTATGATTGTTTTAATTATTCAAATCAATTTATTATATTAATTAATAATAAGTAGGGAATTTAGAGGAGTTTCTGTGTTGTGTATTTGGTCCCCTAGGGTATATTCCTAAAAGTGGTATTGCTGAGTTATAGAGGAGCTCAATTTCTATTTTTTTGAGGAATAACCCTATTGTTTTTCTAAAAGTCTAGACCAACCAACATTCCCACCATCACTAAATGAGAGAGCCCTTTTCTCTCTAGATTCACACCATCACTGGTTGTTGTCTTTGGGTGTATGCCAGTCTCTGTGGTATAAAATGAAATCTACTGTTGTTTTGGTTTACAGCTCCATGATAATTAAAAAAATGAGTCAGAGGGAAAGGGATAAACATAAAATGATCACATTCACTTGTGGGATATTTAAAAATTAAAGTATAGTATTAATATCCAGAGACTATAGAGATGAAGGCCAGGAGGACCAGCCTGGTAGGAAGCTTGTCACAAATAACAGGGAAATCAACTTAGGGCAGCAAAGGAACTATTGTAGCAGTTACAGTTAGAAATGAGTAATGGTAACTCGGAACAAGACTAGATACTGAAAGGGAATAGTGATATGCACGCTACTCCTTCAGTAACTATAGTGCAAACCACAGTGTCTAAAAAGAAAATAAAGGAGAGAGAGGGATACAGACAGGCAGAGATAGAGAGTGATAAAGAGAGAAGAATAATGTCACAGAGGCAGGCAAGGGAGAGTGCAAGGTAGAGGTTGGGAGGGAATTTGGGAACATTGGTGGCAGGAAATGGTCACTGCTGATGGGTGTTGCGTAATTTATGACTGAAAATCAAACAACTTTGTAACTCTGTATTTCACAATGATTCAATTCAAGAATTCATTTAAAAAAAGTCTTTCAGGGCCCGGGAGATAGCATGGAGGTAAGGCGTTTGTTTGCCTTTCATGCAAAAGGTCATCGGTTCGAATCCGGGTGCTCCATATAGTCCCCCGTGCCTACCAGGAGCAATTTCTGAGCATGGAGCCAGGAGTAACCCCTGAGCACTGCCGGGTGTGACCCAAAAACCAAAAAAAAAAAAAAAGTCTTTCAAACATTCACTATAGGAAAAATAAATAAATAGATTGCATAATACATTTTTGAAGAAAATCATTCCAAAAATTATCAAAACCAAGCTACGCAACTTACTTGGAATAAATATATTGGGAATTTATTCAGGCCTCCAGTTGTATAGGATTATGGGTTCATGAAAGACCCTTGAATAATAATAAAGCAAAAGTAAATGTCTTTATGTAATACTTATGGTCCTGCTTTCTTTGCTTTGGGAAGAATTGAGCGCCCCTGTCACCCTAGATTTATTTGGCGGGGGAGGGGTAGTTCTCAGTATTGCTGCAGTTTGGTGGTGCCAGATATTCAATTAGGTTCAGGTCAGTATCATAAAAATAATCATCCTAATTCTTTTATTATCTCACTGTCCCTGGTTCTTGATCCTTGAATTTATCTTTTTATCACAATAATGCTCCATTAGATAATTTAACTAACTACAAATATTAAATGTCAGATATTTTCTGGGTGGTGATGACTTTTTAATTCAATCTAGAGTACTACAAGTTAATGAAGGTATGCTTAGCACTTCACATGAAAAGTCTGAAATCTCATACCTTAGAATTATTTGTATTTATTTATTTAGGAAATATCTGAATCCATGAGCTAAATGTATGTGCACTTATTCTTTTGCTCATAATATAATAATACCTCCATATTATGCATGCATCATAAAACTAGATTCTCTTTGATTATTTTATTCTTTATTATCTATATAACTTAATTGATTAAATAATGATGTCTTAACCTCATTTCCTCCCAAAAATGTTCTCCACATGGAGGAAAAAACATTAAAGCATTCATTTATTCATGTATATAATCACTTGAAAATGCATAGTCATGATAACAAATAACATTTTGTCTTTTCAAATGCAGACCAATATAGGTTGTGATATGAAGTTTAGGTCTGTAGAAAATTCAGGATTAATTTTTGAATAAATTGTAATCTTTCAGAACAAAATTTCAGTGATCAAGAAAGTATTGAAATAATGCAATGGTTTTTACAATACTGTAATACTGTAAAGGGTAATATTATAAATATATAAAAGAAAATAATTGTTTCTTTTTGCATCAAAATATATAATAATATCCTGAATATCATTTAATAATGTTTTTGTTATAAGAATTGACGGAGAAAATTCAAATGTAATGTTTACTATAAAATAAAGTTTTTCATTAAAATAAATTATATGCTTATAATTTTATACATACTACTGGTATATTAACAATCTGGACACTGCAAATGTGCTAATACAAAGTTATGGAAATGTATGGGTCAAAGAGTTCACACAGCATTTCTCCAAGCATTAGCACAAAAATACTCTGTCTCCTTTCAATACAGTCTGTAATTCATTTAAGTATTACATTTTCAGTTCTCAATTAGGTTTTTAAATCTTAGTAATTTGATGAATTTCCTTGCCATCATGTCTTATTTTTAATAGTGTAGTTCCTGAATTTTCTCTTTATGGGACATTATGAAGACCTACCCACTGATATTCATATGCTTTAATTTTACTTTTTTATATGAATATTTGAAATATTTTAACAGTTAACTATAGATATTATATGTATCGAAGCAATTTTACTTCTATGTTGAAAAACCCAAAGCATTTATGTGATTAGATATAAAAAATATTAATAATTCTAATTTTCAAGAATAAAATAACCACAAATTTCTTAATATTCTTATTCATAAAAAAACATGTTTAAAGATAGATTCTTGGTGAGCATTTATTCTTCTTCCACAATATGTATAGTAAATTGTATCATTGAAATTCAATACTCACAAATAGAGCTGTCTGGGTAAAAAAATTCTGATTAAATTATGTATGGCCTTTTACATTGTACATATTTCTTTTCTTAAAAATTAAATTAGCTGTGGGCCCGGAGAGATAGCACAGTGGAGTTTGCCTTGCAAGCAGCTGATCCAGGACCAAAGGTGGTTGGTTCGAATCCTGTTGTCCCAGGAGCTATTTCTAAGCAGACAGTCAGGAGTAATCCCTGAGCACCTCTGGGTGTGACCCAAAAAACAAAAACAAACAAAAAAAAAAAAGAATTAGCTATAAATAATTAGTGATAAAAGTGTGTGTTTTTCAAATATGACATAAGATATAATACAATAAGGTGGCAATTGAACACTTTGAATATGCCTAATAAAACCTTGACTCAGTCCATAAAAAGACTTTATAATACATGTAAATATGAATTATTACATTTTCTTAGACTTCTAAATAATATATTCTGGTGTCTAAATCTTATTAAGAGAAAAATAGAGATTCAGTGTATCAAAAATTGATATTATTTTATACAGTGATATCTAAGAGTCCATAAACAACTCTTCCTACACCTGATTACTAGAAGCATTTTATGGCAAAACTGAAAATATATGTCATATTTAATTGAAATTTTATTCCATGATAAATCAATTTGCCATAGACTGAGATACCAAGTAAACAAATAAAAATGATACAACAGTATTTCAGATTTCAGCCAAAAACAGTAGTCTTATTTTTAACCTAATATAAAAATAAATTAGAGATATCATATACTAGAGAAAATAAGTTTATTAACCAAGAAAATGCAAGAATATAAGTACTGGCATGCAGTTAATTCCTGTGTGTCTTTTTTGAGTTCCATATCTAGACAGGGCTATCCAGAGAAAAGCATCCAGAACTACTAACAGACAAAAACAAAAACGAGTTTTCAGAAAGTGTTACACAATTGGAGTCAACAAAAGAACACTCTGACTCTCAAAAGGAAACCCTTCATTCTCAAAAGTTTATTTTCCAAGTACTCTCTATCCCTGTGGAAGCAGCAACATCCTTCAGATGTACATCAGATGGGTTAGCTGAACAGGGACCTAATTACTTATTTACTTTGTTAAGTGGACTTGTAATGAGAGATTAGTCATTTTACACGTGGTTCGGAAACATTTTCAGTTTCCATGTCTGACAAGGAAGGGAATCGTGCAAGATAAAAAATAAAAGGCTATTTATTGAGCCATTCACAGGAAGAATGAGGAAAAAGAAGTCTGAAACTTCAAGGAACTACTAGAGGGAAGGTCCAATGGAATGATTACAAAGATATAAGACGGGAAGCAATTAGGTATATCTCATGTGGATCATCCTAATAATTTTAGCTTGAATTCTTATTAGACTTGCATAATTTTGACCATTTTGCATATATAATATACTTAAATCAAAGAAAATTATCAACAAAGTTTAGTAGCAGGAAGTCTAGAGTTGTCTGAATATAAGCTGATTTAGTAATGTGATGATTACTTTTTATTTTTTTTATAAAGGCTACAACAACTATAAGAATCATATATTCATTTGACAGCAGTCAGAATTTGGGCCACAGTATGGGGGGAAGGTGTTTGCTTTCTATTCCTGGGACCATATATTGTTCTCTGTACAACTACCAGGGCTAAGCACAGCACCAGAAATAAGTTCAGAGCAACACTAATTCCCATATCATATCATTCTCCTCTCTGAAAACAAGCAAGCAAGCAAACAAAAAAAAAGAATCCTTTGAATTTTGTCATATATATGAATATCAAGTTTATTAATTTTACAAGTCTCACATAATGTAGTCTGTGTAAAAATGTTTATTTCATCATTTTAATGAAGAAATGGAAGTTAAAAATTTTAAATTAAATATATTAAGTTAAAGTCTTCAAAAATAATAGAATTACTGAACTAAAGCAAAAGTACAGTGGGTAAGGTATTTTTGATTTGCACAGCTGAGCTAAGTTTGATCTCTGGCTTTGTGCTTGCCAGGACTGTTTCCCTCAGCTAGATGCCAGAAGAAAACTCTAAAAACTCTCAAGTATGGCCCCACAAATAAAAGAATCAAGACAACCCATATCTTTCTGTCTTTTACCAAAATAAATTGTTATGTATTATTTGACAAATTTTCACATTATGAAGTCTAAAATTTTTCTCAATGTTTAATCTTAATTTAAAATATTAAAAATAATATTTAAATAAAAATTAAATAAAAAATGCTTTCAAACAATTTTGGTTTGGTTTTTGGTTTTTGGTGGGGTTTTGTTGGCTATACCCAGCAGCACTCTGAGGTTACTACTGTCTCTGCACTCAGAAATCACACGTAGCTCTGGGGACCATAATGTGATACCAGGATCTCACCCGCATCTATCCTGGGTCAGCAGTGTGCAAGGTAAAGTACTACCACTGTGCTACTGCTCCAGCCCCACATTCAAACCATTTTAGCAACATTTCTCAAAGACTTTTTGTGTTATTTTATACTACAATGAATGCAATTAGATTTTAAAAATTAATGTTTACTTTATATTTTAAAATAAGAAATATTCCTTGTTATATAAACAGCTATGAAATTGAATAGATACCTTAAATACACATGAATCAAAGGCATGTAATATTACCCATTAATTCATGTTACACCATTTTTTCATATGCTTTAATTGATTTTAATTAATTTATAATTAATGTATAATTTTTCTTCTCATGCCTCATCTGTCTCTCTTTCTTTTCGCCCCCACTTCCCCTCTTTTTCTATCTTTACCCTTCCTTTATCTCCACTGGTGTTTTAGTATAAATGACACCTGCATCCTTCACATTTACTGCCTTAGCTAAACTTTTTTGATTTATTGTTTTCAGACAGTTCCAAATCTTGAGACCTTCCAGCATAGATGTGCTTCCTCAGCTCTTTACATGGTTTTCTGATAATATTGTTTGTACTTCAGGCCAGAAGAAGAGGGGCCTCTTGCTTCTAGTTTCTACTTACTCTGATTTGTACTGGTTTAAAATCAATAGAACAAAGCATGCAGCGGATTAGTCTCAGTGTGTTTATATATTTTAAGATGATTTTACCTTTCTGTGTTTTACTATAACTGTATTCACTTAATTATTTGAATGTAAGAATACTTTAATATATAACTGCCTTGCATTGTATATTATCTCCTTTTCTCTGTGTCTTATATCAGTCCTTTGAAAATAAAATGCAAATAACTTCTGAGATTAATTAAAGTATCAGTCTTTTAGAAAACAAAGATATAGCTTTTTCCTCTAAAGTTGCAGGCTTTATTCATGGGAGTGTAATGCAGGAAAAAATAATAAGTAATGATGAACAATAGCTAATACAAGAAATTAAAGGAAAAAAGTTCAGACAAAAATCTATCTGGTCAATTATATTTTAGATGGCAATTTACAAGCATAAAATTTGAGACTTCAGAAAAAGGAAACAGAGAAAATAATAATATTTTAGAAAATATCTGTCCAAATGTTAGTCTATGGAGGTCAAAGTATAGGTCTGAAGCTGCAGTTTTTAAAATTTTAATTTATTGCTTTTATTTATAGAAATTCTTTCTATATCAGATTCATAAAAGATTTCCTAAAGTTTCATATGGAAAATATTGTATACATATAGTAATGATAAAATGACTAATGAAGAGAAAAAGAAAGCATGAGTGAATAATAGTATATATTTTCAAATAGCTCAACAATATTATTGTGATAGCTATTTTTAAGAAACTGGCTTTGAAGTATCTATTTCAGACAAATTGAAGATTGTATGCTTAGCATACACATGCCATTAAGATATGTATGCAGAGTACTAATAATAATTTGAATTCAAATTTTGCTTTATTTTTATTTTAATAGCTATTTAAAACATAATACCATTTAAAGGTAGTCTTCCTATTTATGGCAAGTGGAATTCCTCTAAAGGGAATTGTCATTTGGAATAATAATTTGATTTGTTATTTTTCCATCAGAACAAAATTATTATAGGATATTACACTCATTGCATTCCTAAACCTAAGACTAGAAGCTCATTTTATAGAAATGACCACAAATATCACTTTTAATCAACAAATTATGCACCTATATTATTTGAGGTTTAAAAGATATCTATTCTATGGAAAAGTAAGATAGTATAATAACTTACCAAATAAAATTGCTTTGAGTATAATAGGTACAACTGAAAGTACTAGAAATAATTTAAAATATAAAGTTTTATTCTATAGGTAAAAGAATATGAGGCACTGAGATCAGTTCTTTAAACTCTAACACTAGTGTCATGTTTCGGGAGGATCAGAAGATCAAGCTACTAAAACAAACTCTTTAGTCCAAGAACTTTTTGACTCCTTGAAGCAATCACCAACCCAACCAGAACAGAGACTAACATAAAGCCTTTACTTACCTCATTTGTTAAGTTATTCTCTTTCCTTGCTTTTGCTATTTATGCTATATTTATTTCCTTGAATCTGTTCCACCACTTATTTCTTTAATGACCTTTATTGCAACTCAGCTTTATGTTTCTATCATTCTCTTTTCAGCATTGGCTACATCATTAGCAAATTGAAACTACTCAAAATATAAGTTTTCGGTTTGCCTAGAAATAATTCTATTTTTCTATTCAAGTTTTCTTCCTATTCTTCTGAATTACTTATTTTTCAAACTTACTACATGTCTCTGGGCCATTGATTGCCATAATGAGTCGTTCCTAGCCCATAGTGTATTTTGTTTTTGTGTGTTTTGTTTTACTTCAAATAGGAATAGTTATTGAACTATTTTATAAAAATAGTTTTATAAAAACTTGCTTAAGAAAACTAAACTTGGGGCTCGGGAGATAGTATGGAAGTAAGGCGTTTGCCTTTCATGCAAAAGGTCATCAGTTCGAATCCTGGTGCCCCATATGGTCCCCCGTGCCTGCCAGGAGCAATTTCTGAGCATGAGCCAGAAGTAACCCCTGAGAACTGCCAGGTGTGATCCAAAAAAAAAAAAAAAAAACAAAAAAAAACACACACACACACACACAAAAAGAAAACTAAACTTAAATCACAATGTGTCAAATTGTTTGACACAGTATAGTTTATATATCTTTAATGACTTGTGACTTGACTAGCATTACATTATGTAATTATATGACGCTTTTTTATGGACTCATCTAAAATTTAGCCATTAGATGTTTTCTTATGTCACTAATCTGAACATAAAAAATGAATATAGGGGCCTGAGTGATAGTGCCGCTGTAGGGTTTTTGCCTTGCACACGGGCTGACCCTGGATGGACCTGGTTAAATCCCAGGCATTCCATATGGTCTGTCAAGCCATGAGCAATTTCTGAGCACATAGACAGGAGTAATCTCTGAGTGTTATTGGGTGTTACCCATAAAAAAATGTAATATAGCTGTATATATATATATATATACAAAACAACAAAAAGTAAAACAAATATTTAATATAGCTGTATATATATGTATATATATATATATACTAAACAACACAAAGTAAAACAAATATATATATATATATATTTGTTTTACTTTTTGTTGTTTTGTTTGGGGGCCAAATCAGCTTTATCGGCTTATCATTGGTTCTTCAGTCTTTGGTAGAAAGACTGCTACAAATGTGGAGAGAACAGTTAGGGTAAAGAGGGGTCCACTATACAATGATAATTAGAACTGATCAACTGGACAAGAATATGATGCTAAATAGGGAAAATGATATGCATGGGATCTCTTCATTAACAATAGTGAAAAGTCACAGTGTCATAAAAAATAATCAAGGAAGAGAGAGACATACATATATATAGAGAGAGAAAGAAGAGGTTAAATATATATATATATATATATATATATATATACCATATTTGCTGGCATATAAGACGACCCCCTAATTTTACAGATAAAACATGGGTTTAGACCTATATTCTCTATATAAGACAGAACGTTCCTGTGCTGCAACTGCATGTACCACAGTGAACCAATCAGAACAAGCAAAGGTTCAAAGGGTATACTGGAATAGACTTCCTCTCTGACTCTGGCCCATTTGAGCAGGCTTTTGACAGTGTAGATTCGGGTCCAGAACATTGTCTAATTTGCATGCATCAAAAACCTGCTTTGAGAGGCGGCCTGATCAGCCTTGCAGTGTTTGGTGCAGGATCGAGTTTGAAAATTCGTTTAGTGGCATATCGAGACGTTGTTCAGGATATACTCGTATAAGACGACTCCAGATTTTCGGTTGACTTTTTTTTGTTTCAAAAGTCGTCTTATACGCCGAAAAATATGGTGTATTTGAAGCTCAATTATGACAATTATTATGACTGAAGCTCAATCATAAACAATTTAGTAACCACTTTGATTAAGTAAAGTAATTATAAAAATAATATGTTCCTTCCCATGGCCTATCATCAGACACAATCATAATAAGAATAAAGAATATATCGCTTCTCAGCCTTTTGGCTAAGATCAAGTGAAGAATAAAGAATATTATTTGCGCGATATATTTTTGGGTGGAACCAGTTGGGTTCCTGTTCAGTTTCCAGAAGATGCAATATATAACTGGTTTCTCAATTTTGACACTAATCAACATACTGATGTATGAGATGTGCTATTCTCCTTCTGTTATAGAGTGTTATACAATATCCCTTACCACTTCATACTAGGAACCACTAACAGATAAAAATCTCCACATGCTGAGGCCTGAGCGATGGAGCAGGAGTAGGGCATTTGCTTTCCATGTGGCTGACCCAGGATGGACTGCTGCTCCATTCCCTAGAGTACCATATGGTCCTCTGAGCCAGGAGAAATTTCTGAGTGCATAGCTAGAATTAACCCCCCTGAGCATCACTGGGTGTGCCCCCCCAAAAAAAACCACTTGTTGATTCATGTCCTCATTAAAATGTTATAAAATGTGCTTCAAAATTAAGAACCACTCATTTATAAAATACCTACTAATGTGCAATTTGTGCAATGTGTAATTTACAAGTAATGTGCAATTTCATTAATGTGTAATTTGTGTAATGTGTAATTTACACATTTGTGTAATGTGCAATGTGTAATTTACAAGTCTCAAGTTCATACTACTTTTACACATTTTAGATAGTTTATATCCTTCATTCTTTTTTTCATTATTACTTCCCAGGTAATCATTACACCTACAAATTGCCTGAGTAAGCCCTTTGAAAATATACCTCAAGTAAAAGGATATATTATTGAAGGATTTTGTAAAACCAGAAATGCTTTTATTATTATTTTAGTCTATTATCCATTTAACCTTCAAAAGAATTCCCAGTGATACATTAAAAATATGTTTATTGATAGGGGCACTAGTGTCATGTATAATTCCTTTATTCATCAGAACTTAAATATTGATTTAATTATTAATAATTGCTACCAATATTATACTCAATATCACATTGAACTATGGACATAAGTAAAATAGTCATCTTTTAAAAATTAAATATGGAATTCCCAATAAAGGAACTTCTATGTGGAAACTGAATGCTCAAGCCTACCTCTGTGGGATCCCAAACTCTCTAACTATGCTTATGTCCTTTTTAGATCTTGAGTAAGAAAGTTGAAAGCTCTGACATCTGTCAGTCCTTTGACTCCAAAACTGTATGGATGCTAGTGAATCCACAAAAGGCATTCTACTATATATATCCTATTTCTGAGCATTTCAGTTGAAATACGTCTATGTCTCAGACAGTATACACTCTCAAAATACATTACCCTCCAGAGTAACTAGCTGTCAGTTTTCCTAACCCTACTTGGTTAGGGAAATAACCTGAAATTCAGTTGTATTATTAATCACCATTTAGTTGACACAATTTGTCAGATTACTTCTCAAGTAACTAGGAACCTGAAACTTCACCATTAAAACTTACAAGTTCAAAGAAAAAGGGGGAAATTAAGTAGGTCAATTGCAGTTGCAGATAGAAAGAAAAACATAGGCAAATCCTCAAGCCTGTCAAAAAGCTTGAGTCCTATTGATGAGGACCTAAAATCAACATGCAATGTACTGTCAACCGAAATTAAGGAAGCACCAGTCAGGGAAATTGGACAATCAATAGATGAGAAATTCAACAAACTCAAAGAAGAACTCTTGCAGAATATGAAAGAATCTTTACAAATAGAATTGAAGTTAAAGAGCAGGCTAACAAGCAATGGTAGCAGAATCACTCAGGGGGAGAAAATATAAATGATCTTGAAGACAAATTATAACCCTACATTAATAAATAAGTCAAAAAATAAAAGAGAAAAAAGAATATAATAAAATGCAAGGTATTTAATGAGCAAAGACATGAGGAGTAATTACCAAATTATAGAAATCACAGAAGGTGAGGTAAAAGGGATAGATAATAGCAGAGAACTTTCCTTTCTGGAAAGTCAGCTGCATGAATTCAAGTGGACAAGAGTGTATCAAACAGCATGGATTCAAAGAGAATACCAAGACACACAGTAATCAAAATGGTAAAAACAAGCAAGAGAAAGGAGAAATTCTTAAACTGGTAGGAAGAACAAAAAACTTTAAAAAAAAATGAAAGAACATAAAAATCACAATAGATCTCATAGTTGAAATGGTGCAGAAAAAAAGTAAAACAACATATTCAAATAATGATAATAAGTATTATTATTATTATTATTATTATTATTATTATTATTATTATTTTAGATTTGGGACTACACTTGGGCATGCTTAGGGGTTACTCCTGGATCTGCACTAAGAAATGACTACTGGTGGGCTTAGGGAACCAAATGAGATGCTGAGTATTGAACCTATATTGTCTACATGCACGGTAAATACTATACAGATTGTGCTATTGCTCCAACTCCCAAATTAAAATCAGTGAATGAAACTTTCAACTTAGTGTCTAGTACCCAGCAACACCCACATAAAGATTGGAAGGTTACAAACATTCTCAGACAAAAAAATATTTGGAAAACATTTGTAATAACCAAACAGTTTCAAATGACTACTGAAATACCACTTAAATAAATCAAATAAGCAATTGTAGAAGCAAAAACCCTCTACAGAAAAAGACACAAAAGCCCTTCTGTTAATAGTTTACTTGAACGTTAAAGAACTAAACTATTCCATCAAAAAGCACAGAATGAAGAGTTGGATCAAGAAACAGCTTCCACCAATTTTCTGCTTATCGGAAAAAAATCTAAAATCTCAGTGTAGACAAAGGCTCAGAGTGAAAGGATAGAAATAATTATATTGTAGAAATTTGCCATTATCCAGCAAGTTACTGCAGTAAGCTGCAAGTCCTCCTGCTTCGCAGCTGCTAAAAGGCTGCAAGAGGCCCAAAGCTGCCTGGGCTGCAGGGCTGTATGCTGCAGCAGAGGCCAAAACTTCCAGGGCCCGCTGCTTCAAGAGTCACAGGGGCACAGGGTGCCCAGCTGCCAGGTAGGGCCAAGTACCCACCCAAGGATACCAACTTGAAGTGACCATCTTCCGGAAATGAAAGAGAGAAAAGAGAGAAGTATAAACCAAATATTCGTTTTATTCCTCCTGGAGTCTGAGGCCCGCTACCCTCTGTCTGAGGATTTCTGAGAGAGGGAGAGATAGATGGAAATTCACTGGTCAGAGGTGGCCGGGGAAGAATGGGTTAAAGAAAGAAAGAGAAAAGAATGGATACAAAGCAGGCAGCATCTTCTGGTTATTTATCTCTGGCCCAGCGGAATAGCAGGTTCTGCTCTGGATAGTATCCTGGGCCTCCCTGCAGCTGTCCTTTTCTTTTTCCTTTTATACCTGGCATGTCAAGGGGGCATGTCCAGGGCCATGTCCAGGTTCAACTGTCATTACAGTGAGGTTATCCAAGGGACATATCCTAGTCCAACTGCCATACATCAACATTATACCTGCCAGTGGAAAATAAAAAATGGCTGGGAAAGCCATACCTATACCAGGCCAAATTGCATTTAACCTCAAGAAAGTCCTTAGAGATCAGGATGGACACTATTTATTGATCAGGATATCAACAGACCTATAATTACTAAATATAATTAACATATATGCACCAAATATTGGCAAACTATTAAGGCTTTTACTCACAAATCTAGAGAATGACATGGATGTAAAAGAGATAATAGTGGGATATTTTAATATGCCACTCTCTCCACTGGATAGATTCACTAAGCAAGAATATCACTGATATTAGGGCCCTATTCTGAGAGCTCTAAATGAGAAACTAGAAAATCTCAGAGGAATAGATTTATAGAGGGCATTCTTTTCTCTAAAAGCTGAATATATATTATTATCTAGTGCACATGGAACATACTCTAGAATATATTATATTTTAGGACATAAGTGTCCCAAACATTCTATCAGAGAAGAATGCCAAAGAGAGACTTACTATGAAAAGAAGAGGTAGAAAAACTCTAATACCCAGAGGCTGAAAAACATACTGGGTAATAACAGCTGGATCAAATAGGAAATCAAAGCAGAAAAAGCAGACTACTTGAGACTAATGGTAAAGAAGAAACAAGTTAACAAAATCTATGGGGCACAACAAAAGCAATAATTATGGCGAACTCATAGTGACACAGGCCTACACTAAAAAAGAAAAGAAAAGAAAGATAGTATCAACACTTTAAATATCTGCAGAGTCAACAAGAAAGAAACCCAATACAAATAGAAGAAAAGAAATAATAAAAACAAGAACAGAAATCAATGATATAGAAACCAATAAAACAATACAAAAAGTTGATAAAATCAGGAGTTGTTTTTTTGTTTTGCTTTTTTTGTGTGTGCTTTTGAAAGAAAAAACAAAATCGATAAACCATTGTCAAGATTCACATGAAAATAAATAGAAATTGATTAATTAAATTTGATCAGAAATAAAAGGAGAGAAATTGCAATGGAACCTACAGAAATCCAGGACATCATGAAAGCTTATTATAAACAACTTGTCTCTGTTAAGCTATTGAACCTAGAAGAAATGGACAGATTTATAGAATCATACAATTTCCCAAAGTTGAATATGGATGATGTAGATTGTGTAAGCAAAACAATTATAAACAGGGAAATTTGTCAGTAATTAAAAATATCTTTAAGAATAGAAGTCCAGGATCAGATGAATGTACAGGTGAGTTTATTCACACATTCATAGAACAATTATTGCTATTAATCCTTAAACCATCAAAATATGTCAAAAAGATAAGAACCCATCCTAACACCTTCTATAAACTAATACTGGGCTGATTTCTTCCTTGGTAGATTGAATGGTTCAATCTACACAAATCAATTAACATAATACACCATAGAGTAAAAGCAAATATAAAAATTATATAACAGGGGCCAGAGTGACAGCTGAGAGGTAGGGAGTTTGCCTTGCAAGAGGCTGACCCAGACCTGGGTTTGATCCCCAGCATCCCATGATGGTTCCACAAGCCAGGAACGATTTCTGAGTGCATAAATCACTTTTCTTTAATCACTCATCTATTGTCAGGCAACTGTGTTACTTCCAGAATTTGACTATTGTAAATAGTGCTGTGATGAACATAGGAGTGCAGAGGGAATATTTGTATTGTATTTTTGTATTCCTAGCGTTCATTAAGAGTGGTATTCCTGAATCATTCCAGGGATTTTTTTTTATATGAATATCATATTGGTTTTCAGAAAGTCTGGACTAGATTGCATTCCTCAAGCAGTGAAGAAGAGTCCCTTTCTTCTCACACCCATGCCATGACTGGTTGTTCTTGTTCTTTGTGATGTGTACCAGTCTCTGATGGGAGATGTGTCTCATTGTTGCTTTGATTTGCATCTCCCTGATGTTTACTGATGTGGAGCATTTTTCTTGTGCCTTTAGACCATCTGTATATTTTTTTTTATAAAATATCTGTTTTGTTTCCCAGGTTTTTTATGGGGTTAGATTTTTTTTCTTATTAAGTTCTGTCATTACCTTATATACCTTAAATATTAACCCTTTATCAGATAGGTATTCGGTGAATAGTTTCTCCCATTCCATGGGTAGCCTTTGTATCCTAGAGACAATTTCCTTTGTAGTGCAGAAGCTTTTCAGTTTAATGTAGTCCCATTTGTATATGTCTGCTTTCCCTTGCTTGAACAATTGTTTTTTTCTCCTTGAAAATGCTTTTAGTCTCAATGTCATAGATTGTTTTGTCTATGTGTTTCTCTTTATACCTTATGCCTTCAGATCTGAAAAATGGTCTTTAATTTAATTTGATCTCTGATCTTAGTGTTAAATAAGGGAATAGTTCATTTATTTACAAGTAATTGATCAGAAAAAAAAATTGACAAGGTGAGTTTTTATTTGTGATAAAAACTCTCAATAAGATGGCAATAGAAGAAAAAAAATTTTTTTTTTTTGGTTTTTGGGCCACACCCGGTGACGCTCAGGGGTTACTCCTGGCTATTCGCTCAGAAGTCGCTCCTGGCAGGCACGGGGGACCATATGGGGAACTGGGGGATCGAACCGCAGTTCGTCCTAGGTTAGCACAAGGCAAGGCAGGCACCTTACCTCCAGAGCCACCGCCCAGCCCCATGGAAGAAAATTTTTTCAATGTAGTGAAGCCACTGATTACAAGACCATGGAAAATATTATATTTAATGGGAAAAGACTAAATGATTTTTTCTAAGATCTGGCACAAGACAAGATTACCCCTTCTTGCCACTTCTATTCAACATGGTACTGGAAGTACTTATTGTAATATGGCAAGAAAAAGATATCAAGGGCATCCAGATAGTCAAACACTGTTTAGAGTTTACATAAAACTGTATTTAGAAAACCTATGACTCCACAAAAAATATATAAAAACAATAAATTTGTATATTAAAGTAGCAGGTTACAAAATTAACATAAAACAATGTAATTTTATGTACAAATAATGAAAGAATAATTTAAAAATAGCATTTGCAATTGTACCTCAAAAAATCAAGTATCTTAAAGTAAACTTAATTAAAGAGTTGAAAGACCTATACAAAGAAAACTGAAAAACTCTTCTTCGAAAAATAAAAGATACAAAAGGAAATGGAAGCATATACCCTACTCATGGATGGGAGGATTAATATAATTAAAATTGCAATAATTCTCAAAGCATTGTACAGATTTAATGCAACCCTCTAAGGTTATTCATGACATTTTTAAATTAAGTGATCAAACACTCCTAAAATTAATTTGGAAAAATAAACACCCCAAATGGCTGAATTTATCCTTAGGAAAAAATTATGGAAGGCATCACTTTCACAACTTTATTACTTTTTAATAATATCTTATTTAGGCATCAGGTCACAAACATGTTTGTTGTTGGTTTCAGTTATAAAAAAAGAACACACCCTTCACCAGTGCAATGTTCCTACCAACGTCCACCTGATCCCTCCTCCCCCACCTGCTGCCTGTATACAGGACAGGTATACTATTTCTCTCACTCACTATCATTGTCACAATAGTTGTTAGTGTAGTTATTTCTCTAATTGCACTCACCACTTTTTGTAGTTAGCTTCATATCTTAGGCTGGTCCTTCCAGTCTTCATCTCTATTGTCTCTGGGCATTATTAAAATAATGTCATTTATTTTTCTAAATCCCATAGATGAGTGAAACTTTTCTGTGTCTATCTCTCTCCCTATGACTTATTTTACTTAACATAATAGTTTCCATGTCCATCTATGTATAGAAAATTTTTGACTTTATCTCTCCTGATGGCTGCATAGTATTCCATTGTGTATATATACCACAGTTTCTTTAGCCACTCTTCTGTTGTTGGGCATCTGGGTTGCTCCAAATTGTGACTATTGTAAATAGCACTGCAATGAATATAGGTGTACAGAAGGCATTTTTGTATTGTGATTTTTATATTTCTAGGGTATGTCCCTATGAGTGGCATAGTTGAATCATATGGGAGTTCAATTTCCAGTTTTTTGAGGACTCTCCATATTATTTTACATAAAAGCTGAACTAGATAGCATTCCCAACAGCAGTGAATGAGATCTCCTTTCTCTCCATATCCCTGCCAGCACTTATTGTTTTTGTTCTTTGTGATGTGTGCCAGTCTCCGTGGCATGAGATAGTGCCTCATTGTTGTTTTGATTTGCATCTCCATGATGATTAGTGATATAGATATTTTCATGTGTCTTTTGGCAATTTGTGTTTCTTCTTTGAGGAAGTTTCTCTTCATTTCTTATGCCCATTTTTGATGGGCTGACTCCCAGCTTTAAATTGTACTGTAAAGAAATAGTCACTAAATCATTGGAACAAAGGCAGACTCTCAGATCATTGGAATAGGCGTGAATATTCTGAGACTGACTCACATGCATGGAATCAATTAATCTTTGATACGGAGCAAGAAATACAAAGTGGAGCAAAGAAAGATTATTCAACAAGCTGTGTTAGAGTCTATCATATTTTAAATAGTATCAAAAAAAAATCAAGTGCATAGGAATTAACTTGACAAAAGAGTTAAGAGACCTACACCTTGAAAACGTTAAAACACGCTTAAGAAAGAAAATGCACAAGACCTGAGGAAATGGAAAATGCATTCCATTCTCATCTTTGAATGGAAGAAATTATTTGCTTTCACAAATTCAGATAAAGGGCTTATGTCCAGGATATACAATGTAATTATAAATATTAACACCCAAAATCTAAAAGCTCCATCAAAAAGTGGAGAGAGAAAAAATGGAAATACACCAAAGAAACACTAACAGATATTCCACAAAAAATGCTCATCATCGCTTATCACTAGTAAATAAAAATCAAGACCATGATTCAACATCGACTTATACCAGTGAGAATGGCACATACCAAATATACTGGGAAAATTCTCTGTTGGCTGGTACATGCTTTAAAGAAAAAAAACTCTCATCCACTGATGTTCTGCTTCAATCCTTATAAAAATAGTATGGAATATTATCAGCACATTAAGAAATATGTGTCATATGACCCAGCAATTCCACTTTTGGATATCTATCTCCAGAAGAGAACAACATTCATTCAAAGGGATATATTCACACTGCTATGCATCATAGCTTCCAGTACAATAGTTAGGAGTTGTAATCAACCTAGATATCCAACAAAAATAATTGGATCATGAAATGTGGTTCATATATATATATAGAAGTACTACATTGCTGTAATAAGTGTAATTTATGCAAATCACAAATTTGCTGCAACATAAATGGAAATGAAGATACTATGTTAAATGAACAAACCAGAATGATAAGCACAAAATATCAAGTATTGTGGTATTTAGAATAACTGCATGAAAAGAATGCAATGATAAAGGAATGCAAGATTATCTAGAATATCTTGGACCCAGAGCATTATGAGGAGAAGGAAATAAATTGAGTGAAGGAGGAGAAAGATGTGAAATAATGTAGAACATTGCCAAAAGGAGATTAGGTGCTTTTTTATATAAAAGACAGAACTAAATATACAACCCACAGAGTCAACAACAATGAAATCATGAAAACAAAACACTAACAGTCAAATTTAAAAATGGGCCAGTTATAATGACAGACTGGGGCTGGGATGGTGGCATGGAATGGACTCTGGAAACATTTGTGGACAAAAGTCACTGATGGTGGTATTGATACTGAAGGACTGTATGTCTAAACATACATTTAAATCACTATGCTTAAATATAAAAAATTCAAAGCATCAAAGTAAATTTTTAAATGATAATTTCATATTTCAAAGATAGTCCATTTCAAAAATATGGGTGTTATTTCCCAACTAGTACTCAAATTAATGCATTCTTTGAGTTTCCTATTTCCCATCTTCCCTCTGTTAGTATTCTACCATCAATGCTTTGCTGAACAAATATCATCATGTTTTGTAGTTAGCAAATAAAATTGAGAAGTATTTGTTTGTTTTTTCAAAAGAACTCTCGATGATTACTAAATGAACATAATCCAAAAGTTTTTCATTATATCTCAAATTCTTATAAATTAATTTAAAGAAATACTTATATCAACTATACCACACATATATATACATATATATGTATATATATATACATATATATATATATATATATATATATATATATATATATTGCTTTTTGGGTCACACCCGGCAGTGCTCAGGGGTTATTCCTGGCTCCATGCTCATAAATCGCTCCTGGCAGGCACAGGGGACCATATGGGGCACTGGGATTCTAACCGATGACCTTTTGCATGAAAGGCAAACGTCCTACCTCCATGCTATCTCCCGAGCCCCTATAACACATATATTAATGGTTCTTATTACTCTTTTCTTTATATACATCTGAAAGGTCTAAAAGCTTTTGTAGATCATAAAAAATTTAAAATAAATAAAACACATGATATTAAACTATGAAAAATATAGGTGTTTTTCTTCCATAGCAATAGAAATCATCTGACAAAATTTCTTTAATGCAACACTATAAACCTCTGTATCTCAATCAGCTATCTCAAATAAATATCGCCTTATGAAATACCAAATATTTGCCAATATTTTTAGATTTCTATGATACAATACTAACTAGAATATTCTTGGCAATCCTAAATAGTTGTATTTATTATTTGATAAATACAATATCTTATCTGATCTCTAAATAACTGATATTAGAAAGTGTACTTCTTACTTGTCTAAAAAAAGGACTGGATTCTGAAGCAATATCTGCTCTGTTATTATCAAATATCAAATTAATGAAGAATGAAGCTTCTATTTTTTAATTAAAGCCTTCCACACAAGAAATCTGCCCATCAATTTCTGCATGCAGAATAAAGAGAGGGGAAAAAAGATTTCTTCGATAAAGTTAATTGTGAAGTATCTTTTTTCCACTGGGAATCTGAAAACTGGAACTAAAAAGAGACTATTGGACATTTACTTGTTAATAGGAATTAAACTACTAGCTAAATATGGGGAATTTAGTTAAATACGGCTTTATTCCTGGCAAGTTTAAAAAGGCATGTTGATTTCACTTATTTATCTATTATTTATTTACTTACTACATTTTTACTTTATAAAGAAAATGTATTACAAAGTTGGCATAATTGGCATTAATACATTTGTTTTCTGTTAAATGAAAGCAAAGTTTTTGAGAAAGAAAAAAATGTAAGAGCGCAAGTTTTAAAAATAAATAAAAAGTACAGTTGGAAGAACATTTGTGAATTTATTTTACTTCCAATAAAGATAGTAATGCAATGGCAATAGATTTAGTAAGGTCTTGTAATATTGCCTTGTTGTCTATTCTGTTAATTTAGTGAGTTCCTATAGTGATAACAGCATCAAATAAATGAAGTTTTTCAGAAATGGAAAGCACTATTACTAGTAATGCAATCTTTAGGGGTGTGTACTTCAGGCCTCCTGGAAGAAGAACTGAACCCCAATTGTCAACAATTTTGTAATCATCAGGCTTAAATAAATGATTACTTTTAAATAAATGAAGATACCCATACTCTCTCCATAAAGCTATGTGATATCAGCTGCTAAAAGTGAATATCTGAAGTTTGGTAAAGTTGGTGTTATGAAAGAAAATATAGAGAAATGATGAGGCAGAGATATTGGAAAATCTTGATTCTGGATGATGGAGGCAGCAGGCACGGCTTAGGCAGGGCTAGGTCTTGGATCACTTCTCTTGAAGTATCCAGCTTTCTGCTGCATGGGCCAGTGTATCCATGATCTTTCATAGCTTGATATACATCTTGTTTGAAAAAAGAGTGAGTCTACCTAACTGGCCTAGTTCAAATATGGTGAGAGCATTCTGTGTTCGCTCATTTAAACAAGTTTTAAAAACCTCACATCTTATAAAGAAATATGCACTATTCCTATTATAACAAATTTAAAATGACCATATCTTACTATTCTATGTTATCAATTCAAAATCCATTTAAATGCTTTTTTAACATTACAATACATTTTTTGAAAATAAGAATGCCTTAAAATTATTTAGTTGGGAAATTAATTAGGATATCTCTTCCAAAACTAACTGTGTGTAGGAGGTCAATAATTCCTTATGTGTTTTCTATCTGTCTGACTTTATTCCACTTTTTCAAATTGCAAATGAGATATTGTCCATCTGTGGCTGTTCATTAAGCAAATTATAATTAATATCTACAGATGCACGTATATGAGCCCAAACTTTGGGTTATCCTCAACTTGTTTTCTGTTCTCTACAAATTTTCATCCCATAAAGGAGTCTTACTTTTTCACAAAAGCACTTGCCAGTGGTAACACTTTAGAACAACACAAATATTTATGCACTGAGCTGCCATAATAGCCTTGTCATTAATCCACTAAAATCTTACTAGCTCCCCTGTAACATTTTTTTTCCAGACCAAACAAGTGTCAAAAGTGTAAATAAGATATTTCTTATTTAAATTAACTGGGAACTTTCTATCAGTTAAGATTAAATCCAAATTCTGGGCAAAACCTAAAATGGGCATTATATGATTCTGGTCTAACCTCTTTCCTATACTTTCCCCTCAAGTAAATCTCATCAGTGACTTTCATGCTCTTCTTGAAACTTGGCTAAATTGGTTTCTATATCCATTAAGTTTATCTCTGATTTACTGAGGTGACATTTTATAATTCAGGTCTCAGTCCAAAATTATCTTCTCAGAAAAGTATATTCCTCCATATCTATATTCAGTAATATTCCTTCCTGGGAACTAGAGTAACAGGAAAATGAGGAGGGAACTTATGCTTCATGAAGTCAACCCCAGTTTGAACTCTCGAATCTGTGTAGTCTCATGAACCTGATATGATTGAGTCCTCATAACAACAGGGTGTGCCCCCAAAAGCAAAATAAATTTTATGTGAATTTTTAAATAAATAGAATATATGAAGATATATAGAATAAATTAATATAATTTAATGTGTTATCATTAAACAAATATATTTTATATAAAATTTACACAAGTCATAGTTAAATAGACAAAATAGTTAAATAAGCAACATTTGAAAAATTTAAAAATGTTACCACTGGAGCTGGGTGATACTATAAAGATCAAGTTGCCTGCCTTTCATGCAGATAAACTGGTTTCTATTCTAGCACTCCAAATGGTTCCCCAAGTATTGCAGTTAGTACTTCCTAAATGCAGAGCCAGAAATGCAGAGCATTGCCAATGTAGCCCCAAAACAAAACAGAAAGACAAAACGTCAGGATATTTACTTTGTATTTAATTTTTAAAATTATCATATAAGTAAATTTGAATAGATATATAGACTAGTATTATTTTTCTTAAGAAGATAAAACTAGAAAACAATGCTTGTTAATTTGATTTCCAAAATACCATAGTAAATTATAATATATTCTGTTATACTACCTAAAGATTAAAAACGAAGTAGAAAACAATGTAATTTTCCTTCACCATAAACAATAACTGCATTCTACAGGCTGCTAATATAATTAAAATTGAACCAAAAAACTTTTTTTACCTAATTATTTATTTTTAAATGACTTTGCATGAACATGAATATCGAGTTATATATTCCCAACTCATGTGGAAGCAGAGGACTTATAATTCTATCACTCTCAGTTTTATTTATTATTTAGTATAACTCTCTAATTTTAATTTTTTAATACTATTTCCATAATTATGAATTCCACATCCCTTTAGCAAATCTATATATCTTTAGGTTCTAGAAATGGTGGCATATAGTGGAAAAACTCAATAAAATAAAGACCTCAACAAGAATACTTCTCTCAGTCAGACTTTCATTTGGTTGGAAGAAATGATAGTTTCACAAATAAACAACAGCTCAGGTAGTTTATACTCTCAATGCAAACCTTAAAAGAAGGGGGATCATATGGAATGTACAGGATCAAACCCTGGTTTGCATTGCATAAAGCAAGTGCCTAAGAACTATTCTGTGACTTTGGCACCCCTTGTTGGACTTTAAGAAGTAGAAATTTTAAATAAAATAAAATGGGGCCTTGCTTCATCTTTACTTAATAGTGGAATAAAGATTTTCTTAGAGGGGAGTTGTTCATTAGCAGAGTATGCCTAGATGACACCCCTCCCCTCATTCTTCTAAGAGAGAACAGTAATTGCTTCTTTGTTTTGGTAAATTGCAAAATTTCAAATCAGGAAAGAACTATTTTTTAAATTCTAGGACAATATTGCTCTTAAAATAATGTGAATTCATAATAATAATATTTACAGATTTTGTGGACTCCAATATAGACTTGACTTAATTTTCCTATTCCAAAGGTATACTAACTGGAATAGGTCTACTTTGGAGTGTTGAGAGACACATATAAGCTTTCACTTGCTGGCAAAGTTACTTTTCTGGTAATATTCTCAAGCATGTCTCTTTTAGACATTTCATTTGTGTTAACTAAGCTTATTACTTAAACTCAAGTTCTAACTAACTCTTTAAAACTTTTCATCTCTGAATCATTCAGATGCATATAGGAGCCATAAGTAAATGTTTTATTTTTTTTTTTACCCATCAATTTTGAATCACAATTCTAGTTAAGAACTTAGAAAAAGAAGGAAAATATGCTCCACTCTTATACATAATCATTGTTAATTTTTCATTCTTGTTTATTGAGCTTCTGCTATATGAAATCATTATAACAAAAAGGCAATTTATGTGTCTTTGGGCTGACAATCAATTCTAAAAGTTCAGGTAAAACTTTCGTTACTCAATTTTTCTCCTTACGCCATTTTCACAATTCAGGTATTACCACCAGAATACAAAATTATACTTCATGGCAACTTAAATTATGCCATTATTCCTTTACTCATTTTTATCACAGATTTAAGCTCTGCAGTTCTATGAAACCTAAAGACACAGAAGTTCATGATTTATGTATGTATTTGATAACCTCACCACTGACATCCTAGCCTCAAATCTAGACTCTTAAACTGCCTACTTAGCACTGTTAACTGATTTTAATCTTGCATAATAAAGGAGCCATTCAAATGTTCTTAAACATTATCTTCTTGGCACTTTAATTGAAATATATCTTTGCATTAAAAAAAATGGACCATAACAGTGAATAAAAGCAGCTCTTTATCCATACAATATATGCTAATGTTGACCCAACTGTGCTTGGCTTTTCAAAGGACTCATGATTTCCTGGAATTCCCTGAACTCAGCACTTTGATGACCACGGCCATTTTAACTCCACTCTGTCCCAATTGCAGAAGAGCCTTTGACATTTGGATATTGTATTCATCTAATGACAACAGCAATTAAAGATTTACCACATCAATAAGCTAACTTTCTAAGGCCTTTTCAAATGGTGAATTCAATATTCAAATTGCATGATGTTTATTGATCTGTGTGCTACTATTTATGTAACTGGAAAACTGCTCATGAGAAATTTTCCTAACATTATTGATTTAAAAAAAAGTGACCCAAACTAATTTCCCTCTATTATTCTGCAATCACATAATTAGTCAGTATATAGTATAAGTCAAAATAAGTCAATGGTTAGTATGAGGCATAGGTAAGTAAGACCAAACCCTCAAATATGCTCAAATAGTCTTATTTTCTGAGGATGAGTCTCCAACTGTAATAAATACTTCTGAAAGTACATTTTTTAGTTCAGAGTGATTATTTTTTTAAATGAATCTTGCAGAAAAGCATGTTCAAATATTTGAGAAATAGGCTTTAACTTTTGCCCATGAATGTTAATATATATAAAAATACTTCATGCTCTGCTGTGAAATCAAGGTTCACAGGCTACATGTGAATGCTTCCTTCTAAAAATCCTCAGGACATTAAACACCATGTATTTATGTTGCTGCCATAAAGATTTTCTATTTCAATTTTATTTTTACCAGACGAAAAAATGTAGGGGGAAAAAATGAAGCAAAACAAAGCACTTGAGGGCAACTTGGGAATGTTTATCCTAAATTTGCCTGAGAATATATCTACATATGAGGAGTGCATGGAGAATTATTATAATTATCTGAATAAGTGTGCCATTAAACATTTCATCTTTGCCAGAACATCTATTCACATAATTTTAATCCTTTTTTTAATGTGCATACCAAAAACAAAGCCATTTCTAGTTATTTCATAATCAACTGAAGGCAAATTGCTCTACGTTAGCTAAGTTTACTTCTGAGGTTTGGTACTTTTAATTGGTTAAGAGAAAAAAATCAATGCCTTAAATAATTTTACTTGTGAACTTTGTGAAAGAAAAATATAATTGAATAATCATAAAGATTTCAGAAACTGTGGGGTCCTGAGTTCTGAACTAGGAGAAATGACTTTTGTAAAAGAGACATGTCAGACTTGTGCTAGGTTATGAACAAGGAGGGAAACCATTTTGTAAGAACCACATGCTCAAATACACAGGGAACAGTAGGAAGGCACCCCTAGATAATACCCAATCATTTTAAGGGTCATGCTCAAAGACACAGGGAACAGTAGGAAGGTACCCTTAGATAATACCCAATCATTTTAAGGGTCATCAAAAAGTTAGAACCTCCCTACTTCCCTTCCCTATGTACCTATGTTCCTATTCATGACTTTGGAGGGGTTTTCTCTCTTGTAGGAGAAAATCCTGACCCAGTAAGTTAGGAACTGTTGGTAGGTGGATTAAAATTTTGTTCATCTTTACACCAATTGTGTGGTCTTGTCCTTCAACTTCAGACCCTAACAAAACAAATAGTATCTGCCCGTCAGATATTTTATTTGAACCATTTTCTTCAAAGAAAACAAAACAGACAAATACCTCAAATTCCAATTTTTTAACTTGATGCAGCTCACTTCTAAAAGGCAATACTTTTCTGTTTATATTTATTAGAAAATAAAATAATTATTTTAAACTCATATATGTGTCTCTAGCTTTGTTGCCCCAAACTAATTAAATAGAAAGAAGCTGATTTTTGATGAAACTCTTATCTGCCTGGGAAGTTTGACAGTTATTCAATATAAATTGGAATGAAATAATTATTGCTATTTTAATATGGTTCAAAAGTATATTTACAATGTATGTAAAGTGTTATTATATGGCACTTGATATAGATAGCATAGATAGCATAATTATTATATATAACTATGAAAACATAAAAATTCAAAAGTTTCAAATATTAACTTAAAATAGCTTAATTTTGTTGATAGGACAATCACATTATAATATAGCAAATAGACAAGACAAATCTTGAAAAGAAATAAGCCAATGTAAACATGTTGATTATATATATTATATATGTAAAACACTGTCAGTATGTATGTGTGTAAAAAGCAAAAGAGCATAGAGTTTAGAATAATAGAGCATAAAGATTAGAATAATAATTACAAATTTCTAAAAGCCAACAAAAGAAAAGAAAACCATCAGGAAAATAAAATAAACAGAAAAATAAATAGCTTTGTAAGTTGAATGACAATTGCCCTAAAATAATGAATACAGTTCTGTTTGGTAATTGCATCTGTTTAGAAAGAGATGTTTATCTAGGTGACAGTAACAGACATTTTTCAATGTGTGTTTTTATATTTTCTATTATGATAAAAAATGTGAAGAAAGAATTTATATCAAAGTTAACAAAAATTTCTATTATTTTCATAATCATCTCCTATTTAAATGCTTTTAAAATATCACTTTATAATTTCAAATAATATTTAATAATCCACCAATATCCATAGGTGAATACAAGCAATACTTCATTAACTTTATTTTGTTATATAATATCTTTATTTAAACATTGTGATTACAAACATGATTGTAGTTGGGCTGAGTCATAAATAGAACACCTCCCTTCATCAGTGCCACATTCCCATCACCAATGCTCCCCATTTCCCTTCCCATCACCTGTATTCAGGACAGGCTTTCTATTTTTTCACTATTGACATTGTTATGATAGTTCTCAGTGTAGTTATTTCTCTAACTGCACTCACCACTCTTTGGGTGAGCTTCATATCGTGAACCAGTCATTCCAGCATTCATCTCTGAATAATTTCAATAATTTTTAAAAAATTAAAAAAAATTAAAAACCCATAGATGAGTGAGACTATTCTATCTCTCTTCTCTCTCTTTTTCTCTCTCTCTGTCTCTCTCTGACTTATTTCACTCAGCATAATAGATTTTATGGTCATCCATGTATAGGAAAATTTCATGACTTTATCTCTCCTGATGGCTGCAATGTGTGTGTGTGTGTGTGTGTGTGTGTGTGTGTGTGTGTGTGTGTCTTTAGTCATTCATCTGTTGAAGGGCATCTTGGTTGTTTCCAGACTCTGGATATTGTAAATAGCACTGCAATGAATATAGGTGTGAGGAAGAAACTTTTGAACTGCATTTTTGTGTTCCTAGGGTATATCCTTAGGAGTGGTATAGCTAGATCATATGGGAGCTCAATTTCCAGTGTTTTGAGGAATCTCCATATTGTTTTCCATAAGGGCTTGATTGTTCTTTTGTTCTGTTTTGTTTTTGTCTTTGTTTTGGTGCCAGACCTGGTGATGCTCAGGGGTTACTCCTGGCTATGCGCTCAGAAATCATTCCTGTCTTTGGGGACCATATGGGAGACCCTGGTCCATCCTAGGTTAGCGTGTGCAAGGCAAATGCTCTACTGTTTGTGCCACTGCTCCAGCCCCTGATTTTTCTTTTTCTTTGTGATGTGTGGCAGTTTCTGTGGTGTGAGATGGTACCTCATTGTTTTGATTTGCATCTCCCTGATGCTTAGTGATGTGGAGTATATTTTCCTGTGCCTTTTGGACTTTTGTATTTCTTCTTTGAGATAGTCTTCATTTCTTCTCCCCATTTTTGATGGGGTTAAATTTTAACATTTCATTATTACCAGAGTTTGACTAATAAATTTTATATAAGAAAAGCCTAGAAGAAGCAAAAATATGTTTGTATTTGCCACACCTTGTAAATGCTCAGAACTTATTTCTCACTCTGTACTCAGGGTCCCAATTGATGGAGCTCAGAAGATCATATATGATGCTACTAATAGAATCCTTGTTGGCCATTTGCCAGGCAAGTACATATTCAGTATTCCATTGCTCTAGCCCTACAAAACCTTTTTCAGCAATAACATAATTTATTGGTACACTTATTTAATTAGTAATAGTTCCTAAAAACTTACCATGTAAATATATGTGTGTGGTCCCAAAACAAACAAAATATGAACAAAAATTATTCGTATGAATATAAGAATCTATTTCATGACTAGCAGTTTCTTTGTTTTTGAGCCCCATCAGGTGGTGCTTAGGACTTACCTCTAATTATGTTCTATGGGATAGTTCCTGGTAGTTTACTTAGAGACCACATGTGGTACCAAGTTGGAACCAGTGTCAACCATATGCAAGGTAAGAAACTTGAACTGTACCATTTTTTAAACTCATGGATGGATGACGTTTTTTGCCATGTAAACAATATACCAGTTCATTATTACTTTGTATTATATTTTATTTATCTTATATTATTCTCAGAAATAACCTTTTCTTAAATAAAATCTATCTTGTTAGTTGGGAAATATTCCTTATTATTTACCTCTGTACTATGGAATTTCTACTACAGTACTACATATTATTTTATCATATTTTGTTTTCAATTGGGGCAACATAGGGTGATGCTCAGGTCTTAGTCTTGTCTCTGAGATCAGGAATTATTCCTGATAATGTCTGGGGACCATATGTGAGTCCAGGGATTGGATCCAAGTTGTCTATATGCAAAGCAAGCATGTTACCTGCTGTACTATCACTATGTTCCCAGCTTTATCACTTTTAATTAAAGTATAGTCTATCTTCATAAAAATGATAGCAAGCATGTCAAATTAGTAGTAATTGATAATTCTTGAAATTTTATATATGCTAATTTATCCACAAATGATATTAATATTCCTTAGAGTTAATATTTGTCACAACAAAAAATATGATCCAGGTAGAACACTGAAAGCATGATTATAAATATATCTTTCTCAGTTTGCATTCTATCATTGAAGGAATATTCATAATCTCTTCTCTTCATAATCTTTTCATGAATATCTAAGATAAGGTATTTGACAGATTAAATAAGTGTTGCTTTAAAATATTTCTTTTTTTTTTTTTTTTTTTTTTTTTTTTTTTTTTTTTTTGGTTTTTGGGTCACACCCGGCAGTGCTCAGGGGTTACTCCTGGCTCCGTGCTCAGAAATTGCTCCTGCCAGGCACGGGGGACCATATGGGGCACCGGGATTCGAACTAATGACCTTTTGCATGAAAGGCAAATGCCTTACATCCATGCTATCTCCCAGGCCCGCTTTAAAATATTTCATAGCGCATGGCATGGAATTGGTTGCATTCTAATTTAATTCTCTAATTGCTCTTCATTTATGACAATATAAAGATCTGTTTACTTTTATCTGTTAGAGAAGTTTTTTATTTCTTTCTTCCCTTTGTTTCTACATCTACTTGTACCTTTTATTGATTCTGCAGTTAATAATCTGAATGCTCAGTGTCATAGCACATAGTACAGTATTTTGTCATCAACACCTTAGAACTTAATAGTTACTTTCAACTTTCAGATTACTAAATTAATCTAGGGAGATTCTCTTTCTAAACAACTGGTTTATTTATCTTGGTCTATGCAGCTTAGTTTTAAGAGTAAAAATGGGAGATATGAGCATATTCCCATTCATTTTATATCCAGAGAACAATATTTGAACAAAGTTTTGTTTAGATTTTTAATAAACAGTCTTGTCCATGAGTTTAAATCAGAAATAAGAACACTTTCTCAACATTGGCATGAAAAAAACCTGTTTCCTTTTAGATCTAGTAAATTTAAATACAGCTTCTAGTGAATATAATTTTATCTTCGATAATTAAAAGAGTAAAGAAATTATGAATTTAGTCATTGTGAGATTAGCAATAGTACACAAACACTAAACAAGTAACACGGTGAGTATTTTAAATTGCTAATTTATTGTATCTCTCTTTGTTTTCACTACTGTGAAGTGTATGCTCCTTCTCCTCTTTTCACAAAGCAAAAAATAGAGATTTAAATGAAATTCCACATTGGGTCTAAGATGTCATCTAAATACACCAGTGGAATATGGAAGTGAGTAAAGGAAGATGATGGAAATAGATATGCAATGAATAATTAAAAATCTTCCCCAAACTGCAAAATCTTCACAAAAGTATAGAAATGTCTTGATTATTTATATAACAAATGTAGTTATTAAATTTAATGTGATATGAAACTTTGTGATTTAAGAAATAATATAAATGGTGAAAGCATGCTTGAAGAGCTAACATAAGAGGTAGGGAGCTTGCCTTACACTCAACAGAATATATTTTAATCTCTGCTAATTATAGTGCAATCTGGAGCCATGCCAGGTGTGAATTCTGAGCATAGAGTTAGGAGTATGCCAGAAGCACTGCCTCTTAGGGTTCCCAAACAAAGCAAAGCAAAAGATTTATATCTGAGAAAATTGATTTAAAGAAATCAAGCACTAAGGCTTTTTTCACATTGATGAAACATTCCTATAGATGAGATAATTTTATAGCTATTTGTAAAAGAAAGGGAGAAAGTGATAAAAATGTGACATAAAAGTCCTAGCCATCATCATGGATTCCTTGATGATGCACATGAATGCAACCCAGTTCATACACAGAGAAACTGAACTTGACTAGGCAATCAATCCAATTAGATAACTGCATATATACTAGGCAGATAATGAAGATTCAGGATCAAGTAACTTTAGAAATAAAGTAATAGGATAATAAAAAATGAATATTCTAAGTGAAGCATAAATAAATTGAAAGTGAGTTAGAAGGATATGGACTTAAATAATCTGTAAGTATGAAAAATCAAGCATGAATAGAAAGATAATAAATAAAATATAGTATATTAAAAACTTATTGATTTCAAATGTGGTTAACGAGTGTGGTTTAAAATTGCCTTTACAGACTAAAGGAAGGCAAATTCTAAAGGTTATACAGAGTTTTGGTATGTCGTTGAAATATTTTTGACAAACAAATTAGGATAAGGATAAGACATTTTATTAAAACCACATACGCTAAGCTATAGTATGGCACAACAAAGATTCAATATAGATAGTAAATCATTGAATGAGAAAATAAAATATTTCAATAGGATCAAATACCCAAAAATTTAGGAGAATTTCAGTGATTACAAAATTAGAAGGTATAAAAGTGTAATATTTAGTAATTGGTATGAATATACTGTTCTTAAAGCTTTTATTAATCTTGTAATGTGATTGTGATATGTTTATTATTTCATACTTAATTTTATATTTTTTATGTACGGATCTATTATATCATTTTCCAGAACTCTAATTTTATTTTTCCCCAATATTTTTTTAAATACATTAGTGAACCTATCTGAGCCTTTGGCTTTGTTTTGGGAAAGATTTCTTTTTAAATCTTTATTTATATAATTCGATTACAAAAAGATTGTAGTTGGATTTTTTCCTTTTTTTAAACATCTTGGTTACATATATGATTGTGATTAGGTTTCGGTCATGTAAAGAACACCCCCTTCACCAGTGCAACATTCCCACCACCAATGTTCCAAATCTCTCTCCCTCCCACCCCACCCCACCTGTACTCAAGACAGGCTTTCCAGTTCCCTCATTTATTCACGTGATTATGGTAGTTCTCTGTGTAGTTATTTCTATAACTGCACTCATCACTCTTTGTGATGAGCTTCATGAAGTGAGCTGGAAGTTCCAGCCCTCCTCTAGTTGTCTCTGAGGATTATTGTAAAAATGATTTTTATTTTTCTTAAAACCCATAGATGAGTGAGACTGTTCTGCATCTCTCTCTCTCTCTCTCTCTGTCTCTCTCTCTCTCTCCCTGACTTATTTCACTCATCATGGTAGATTCCATGTACAAACATGTATAGGAAAATTTCATGACTTCATTTCTCCTGATGGCTGCATAATATTCCATTGTATATATGTACCACAGTTTCTTTAGCCATTCTTCTATTGAAGGGCATCTTGGTTGTTTCCAGAGCCTGGCTATTGTGAATAGTGCTGCAATAAATATAGGTGTGAGGAAGGGGTTTTTGTATTGAATTCTTGTGTTCTTAGGGTAGGGTATATCCTAGGAGTGGAATAGCTGGGTCGAATGGGAGCTCAATTTCCAGGTTTTGGAGGAATCTTCATATCGCTTTCCATAGAGGTAGGACTAGACAGCATTCCCACCAGCAGTGGATAAGAGTTCCTTTCTCTCCACATCCCTAATCGCCAAAGCTCCAAATCTCCAAATCTCCCACCTCCCTACAAACACTCCTACCTGTGTTTGAGACAGGCTTTCTAATTCCCTCTTTTGTTCACATTGTTATGCTACTAGTCAGTGTAGTTATTTCTCTAAATGCACTCACCACTCTTCCTGGTGAGCTTTACTTATATCATGAGTTGGACCTTCCAGACCTCATCTCTATGGTTTCTGAGAATTATTACAAAAGTGTCTTTTATTTTTCTTAAAACCTATAGATGAGTGATACTATTATGTGTCTATCTCTTTCCCTCTGATTAATTTCACTCAGCATAATAGATTCCATGTGCACCCATGTATAGGAAAATTTCATGACTTCACCTCTCCTGATGGCTGCATAATATTCCATTGTGTATATGTACTACGGTTTCCTTAGCCCTTCATGTGTTGAAGGGCATCTTTGTTGTTTCCAGAGTCTATCTATTGTAAATAGCGCTGCAATGAATATTGGTGTGAGGAAGGGATTTTGAATTGTAATTTTGTGTTCTTAGGATATACTCTAGGAGTAGTATAGCTAGATTAAATGGGAGCTCAATTTCCAGTTTTCTGAGGAACCTCCATATTGTTTTCCATAAAGACTGGACTAGACAGCATTTCCACTAGCAGTGAATGAGAGTTCCTTTCTCTCCATATCCCCGCCAGCACCGATTATTCTTGTTCTTTGTGATATATGCCAGTCTCTGAGGTGTGAGATGATGCCTCAGTGTTGTTTTGATTTGCATCTCCCTGATGATTAGTGATGTGGAGCATTTTTCCCTGTGTCTTTTTCCATTTGTATTTCTTCTTTGATAAACTGTCCATTTCTTCTCCGCATTTTTTAATGGGATTAGCTGTCTTATTTTTCTGGTAAAGTTCTGTCAGTGCCTTGTATACTTTGGATATTATCCCCTTATTTGATGGGTATTAGGTAAATAATTTCTCCCATTCAGTGAGTGGTTCTTGTATCCTAGGCAGTATTTCCTTTGAGGTGCAGAAGCTTCTCAGCTTAATATATTCCCAACTGTTTAACTCTGCTCTCACTGGTTTGGAGAGTGATGTTTCCTCCTTAAAGATGCCTTTAGTTCAATGTCATGGAGTGTATTACCTACGTGTTGTTCTATATACCCTATGGTTTCAGGTCTGATATCAAGGTCTTTAATTCATTTGAATTTTACCTTTGTACATGGTTTTTGTGGGGGTCTGAGTTCGCTCTTTTTAAAGTGGATGACCAGTTGTGCCAACACCACTTGTTGAAGAGGCTTTCTTTGCTCCATTTAGGATTTCTTGCCCCTTTATAAAAAATTAACTGATTGTATGTCTGGGTAGCATTCTCTGAGTACTCAAGCCTATTCAACTGATCTGAGGATATGTCTTTATTCCAACACCTTGCTGTTTTAACTATTGCTTTGTAGTACAGTTTAAAATTGGGGAAAGTAATGCCTCCCATATTCTTTTTCCCAATGATTGCTTTAGCTATTTGTGGGTGTTTATTGTTCCAAATGAATTTCAGAAATATTTGATTCTCTTTTTTGAAGAATGTCATGGGTATCTATAGAGGGATCACATTAAATATGTACAATGATTTGGGGAGAATTGCCATTTTAATGATGTCAATCCTGTAAATTTAACTGTACCTTGAAGTAATACCTCAATTCTAATTCCCTCATTCCCAACTAGACATCTGTTTACCAAAACATTGAATTAGACACTCATCACCATTACTCTTCAGGGATGTCTTCCATAACATTCCAGATCAGTTCAACATTCTCCTTGAATAGGAGACTCAAGACACAATTACCATCTCTTTTTATTCACTATTAAAGTTGGATTTTTCCATTTTCTTTTATGACCCTTTAATCACTCTTTCTTTCCACTACCTGATTATATGTGTTTGCCTTTATTTCTTCCCAACCTGGTATCTCTCAGTATTTACTAGAATTGCTTAGCACTAAAAATAATTAAAAGTGTATTACATGAATAAACCTAGATTATATTGCTTACATTTTTAATAAGCATTATATATTATTTGATAGTTTCATAATTATTCTTTTTAAATTTCTGTTCTAATTCCTGTTTCCTGGTTTTGTGCTTATTTATTATTTTTTGCTACATTTTATTCTTTTCAACTGACAACTAACACATACAAGAAATGAATATTGGACCAGGTAAAATACATTCTTCATAACTTATATGAAACTTTGGGTTTACTGCCAGGCTCAAAACTAAAATACAACTATATCAAAAATAAAAGAAAAGAGTTCCTATTGTCATTCATGTTTTAGAGTTGACACTAATATCAAAAATAACTTTAAATTATGGGGAGTTAGTAGTACGGTAAGTAGGATGAAACATTGCTTTTTACTCAGTCAATCTGTGTTGAATCTCAAGCACACATACAATGCCAAGCCTCTACAGGAGTGATCCTGATTACAAAGTCAGAGGAAAGTTCTGTACACTCTTAGGTGTAGCCCAAAGCCAAAAGTAGTAATAGTACACAGCCAGGAGTAACCCCTGAGTGTCACCAGGTATGGCACACACACACAAAAAAAATCAATAATAGTAGCTTTACAAGCTATTTACTCTTATTTCATTGTATAATGTCCATTAAAAGTACTAAAAATATCATAAAATGCAACAACTTCCAGGATCCATACACAGCGGGATATAAAAGGAACAAGTCATATTTTATTATCTCTTTTCTGTCCTTACTCTTTCCAGGAACCTTAAAGAGAAGAGGTCACTTTAGTCCCATTTTATTCTTAAAAAAAATACTTTAGTGCTTTTGACATGTGTCAAATTGAAACGTCTGTAGAGACAAATGGTCCTGTTTGCCATCAGGTACTTTATAACAGACCGCTGTGAGTGGCTTCCTCCTTTTTCCTTGTTCCTAACTTAATCACAGACCACAACCCTGACCCTTAGAAAGCAACTCCAGGTAAAGGAGGGCAATATGGTCTTTGGCCTATTAAATCACTGACTCCTTAGCACACTGTCTCTGCAGAAATGGCAGCAAATATCATGTGTAATGATATTTTGTATGTGATGTGATACTTTGTTTTTTATATAGTGGATCAAAATAGGCAATATATTATGTAGTAGCTATTAAAAATGCCAACAGAACATTGTCAAACATTTTACTGCATTCATGTCATAATTGCTGCTTTTAGAATCATTTAAGTTTTTAAAAAATTTTAAATGAATTATCATAATTTTAGTAATAGTAAGTTTAGTAATAATGTTTTCTATGGAAGTGGTTCATTTTAAACATAAATAGGTTTAAACAGCAACCAACCTAAATTACAGTGATTCTACAAATCCAAAGCATTTTCTATAAAACATTATCTGAACAATTTCATGATTTTATAAGAAATATTTAGTTGACTTTCTGTAAAACGTTTTAAAATACTACTAAAATTTTAGTCTCATATTATACATTCATTGTAGAAAACATCATAGGCTACCAATAAAAGGAAGAAAAAAGAATAAAATGGCATACATATGACTGGAGCTTTTTGTTTTTTCATGCTAAAGGGTCACTCCTGGCAGGGCTTAGGAGATATATAGTGTTCTGGATCCCACACCTTGGTTGGCTGTATTCAAGGCAAGCATCCAATATACTGTAATAACTCTCTGGCCCAAGAACCTTAAATTTATTACAACATAATTAGTTTTAAATATTTAAAGCGAATTTTATCAGAATATAGTTCAATATTTCACTTTAATCTGAACAAATTTCCTTACAGTGGGAGGGCAGGATTAATCTAGTTTGGATTCATACTCAACAAAACTTTGGATCAGGTAATTCAGTATGTGGCCAAAAAAACCAGCCTCTTTTATTCTAGGTTGTTATACCTCTACACTGTTGAGAAGATGGCTATGACTGAGAGCTCAAAATATAAATGTTATCTACTTATCATACAGAGCTTCATATTAAAAATAAAAAAGTATGACAACATATTTAAATCAATTCTGATATTAAATGCAACAATATAGGCTTTCTATGTCTAGTCCTTAAAATGAGTCTTTATTTGTTATCTATTAGTATGGTAACACTATCAATATCATAGTTCTCTCTTCATAGGGTTGATGGACAACTTTTTAACTGGATGAGTCTGTGGAAAAAATAGAAAGTAATTCTTAAAACAATCTCATTTCAGAAACATTGTACATGTTTTTGCATTCCTGTTATAAGCTAATTAGAATATGGACTCCAATATCTTCTCAGCATTACAACCAAAAACTTGCACAAATGTGATTGATTTTCAATTTGAAATTTTTCTTTAATATATTTAATAATATGTTTACTAATTTCCTTACATAATTCCATATCTGAATATATGAAAGAATCAAAACACTATACAATTATAAAATATTGGTAAAAACATATTTATTTGTAGAAGAAGAAAGACATTTTCACAGGCATGTTTTGGAAACATTTTGGATACATATTTTAAAATCACTATTACCTCTGTAATATTCTGGTCAGATAATTGAGTGTGATGTGACCATATTTATAACAAAACATCTGAATTCATGGAGTAACTAGTGATTTGGAATTTCTAGCAGAGGATATCAGTGCTCTATTTAACATCACGAAAACCTAAGTATTTTGAGAGGATTTCTTTATCATTTCAAATATGTATCACTAAATTTCCTCATCACTTAATAAGTTTATTACTTTTACGGTGGTAAGTATTGTTGAACATGATGGAATTTTTGTATCTAAAACCAAGGAAATTCTATGCACATTACTCTTTCTTTTCACATCTTGCTTTTTATATGAGGATAATTTTCATGACACATTATGGTTGAAAACATGTTATGGAATATTATTTTATACTGGATGTCAAGGACTGTGATCTATAAAACAATGCCATTGAAAAATCTCTCATTATTGTTGACTAACATTCTCATAATTAATTCCATAATAGTTCAAGATTCTATTTCTAAATAAAGTATTTAAATTCTCCATCATATACATTATTTAAAATAATTGACTCAATATTCTCCCTAGAATAGTCCATGTAAATATTCATTGTATTTACTTGGGATAATTTCAAAGCATGTGAACAGAGTAAAAAGTAAATATTTACTGAGCATTCCCCTATGCTAGAGACCTGCCATGTGTAGAAGATATTGCTGAGTAAGACATTTTACTGGGGCAACAATTCAACAAGACATGCTTGCTTGTACCCTTCATTCACTGGCATGATGTCACTATTCTCCTTTATTACAATGAATGTAGACACTACTTGTAAAGGGAAATTGGTGAATACAAGCAAAAAGATAAATGCTAAAACTACTTGAAGCATTCGTTCTTCCACTGGCTCTTCTCCAAGAGACAACTGACAATTAGGTAAGTAAATGAGACCTTACTGAAATAACTGACTTTCTCTGATTAAAATGCCATGCAGCATAATGACATATTGCAGAGGGAACTTTCCCCTTCATGCTCACTGCTCTCTTGTTTAGTTATCATTCAGTATTGGGTAGAGAAGCAGCTAAATGTACAAAGTTTAGGGTCAAGTGAAAATTACTCGAAGCTTTATGGGTAATTAGGTTGGGTTATATTAGGCAAGGGAGTATTCATTAGTTACAATGCAAACACTATGTGGTTACTAGACATTCAGATCTCGACATGGTTCCTAGTTCAGCATATAATTATCTATTCACCAGATGATCAGTTTTGCAGCCGGGTGAAGAAGGAATCCTCAGGAAACACTGTTGTGTCACCCTGGAAACGTGGTGACTAACAGAGCAAGTGGGCTTAGAAAAGATTCCTTCATTTCTGAATAGAAAAAGGGCTCTGTTTTGAATTTCCCTTACCCCCAGAGTCTTTTGAATCTTTTTTTACGACATTTTCTACATGCTATTTGAGATAATACATAAAAAACTTTATGTTGCAAAATACCAACCTTAATAATTGCTTTATTGCCATTACTTATTTATTTACCCAAATAGAGAATATCTCTCATCACAATCTACATTCCAAATTACACCAAAAACCTCATTTTTAAATGTTTTAAAGCTAATCATTGTTATGTAAGGTGTTCATACAAGGTAGTTATGTATTTTATTTTCTCTCTCTAATAAATAAAATTTGAAATTTTGTTTATTCTTAGTTGTTAGATGATAAAAAGTTCCATAAATTTAAATACCAATGCAGTCTGGATTCGTGGTTTCAAACAATCTGGTGAATTCAGTTTTTTTGACAAGACCAACTGATTGGTGAGAATAAGACCATATACTCAAACTGTATGTACCAAGTATCAAGAAAAAACTAGAACGTGGTTCTCAGTAAAATCTTAAGCAAATAGCTTGTAAGGAGATAAACAAAAACTGGGGAAAAGGTTGAAAGGCTGATGAATGTAACAAATTAACAGCTAAATTAGAACATCATTTTCTTCGACCTAATATCTGAAGTATTGAATTATTCTCTGATGTGAAATACATGTCTTATATAGACATGAAGAAATAACTAAATAGAAAAAATGGATATAATATTTAAAATCTGTTTGCTCATGGTGTTGCCTAGACATAGCCCCTCACAAATATGATCAGTATTTCAAATTATGTAAATTATTAGTACTCTAATATATATAATTATGATATATAATGTCTTAGGATAAGTACAATAAAAACTTAGAAATTTATATTAATTTCTCATGAAAATAGACTTAGCTAATATATGAGTTTATTAGACAGGTGACTATTATAAAAAAGAAAGAATGGGGGCCCGGGAGATAGCATGGAGGTAAGGCGTTTGCCTTTCATGCAAAAGGTCATCGGTTCGAATCCCGGTGCCCCATATGGTCCCCTGTGCCTGCCAGGAGCGATTTCTGAGCATGGAGCCAGGAGTAACCCCTGAGCACTGCCGGGAGTGACCCAAAAACCAAAAAAACAAAAAAAAAACAAAAAAAAAAAGAATGATAAAACTTAAATTTCTAGCTTTTTAAAAAGTGTGTATGAGTGTGAATCTATAGTTTAATTTTTAAAGCAAATTTTTTTCACAAATTAATGTTCTTTTGTCTAAAGATAATGAACAGATCTAACTTTTAAAAGTTTATTAAAACATTCAAAGACAAAAAATAAAATTGTTTTTAATAAAAACCCTTATATTGTGCTACACCTAATGTACTGAGAGATTTGTGAGTAGAAAGGCAATTAACCTCTACTTAAACTAATATAAACATGTACCTTATACTGGTATTATTTAAATCACTAACATTCAGTATTAAGACACAGGAATTGGAGATAGATAAACACTGATGATCTCAAATATACATTAGTAAAAGATAAATTTATAATGTATTAAGCCAAAATAAGATCTATAAATAGAAGAGTAGAAAAGGAATTATGATTTTTGTTTCATAAGGAAGCATCTTTCAACTTAGAATGATAATTTAACAAGATTTCAAA
>PVKC010000799.1:0-22938 GCA_004027635.1 Crocidura indochinensis
CTGAGACTTCGGACCTCAGTTATTTCCACTGAATAAAGCTGATATTTCCACAAATCTGACTCTCCGTGAGCTGTTTACCCGCCGATTGACCTCAGAACCACTGGTTACTGGGAGGTAGACGCGTACCCCGAGCTGAAGGGGAGAGACCTCGTCCTCCCTACCTCCGTTAGTGAACCTCTTTTGGGTCGGATTTCTTCAGGGAGTCATAAGGAAATAACAAAGCTGAGAGCAGAAATCAATGAAGTGGAAACACAAAAAACAATCTGAAAGATCAATGAAAGCAGAAGTTGGGTCTTTGAAAAAATAAACAAGATTGATAGACCACTGGCAAAACTAACAAAGAAAGAGAGAGAGAGAGAGAAAAACTTCCTAATAACTCATATTAGAACTGAAAAAGGAGAGGTCACTACTGATATGGCAGAGATTCAAAGGGTAATCAGAAACTACTTTGAGAAGCTCTATGCCACTAAAAATGAGAACCTGGAAGAAAAGGATAAATTCTTGGACTCTTACAATCTTCCACGGTTGAAGGAAGAGGATGTAGCATATCTAAACACCCCCATCACTATTGACGAAATTAAAACGGTAATCAAATGTTTGCCCAAAACCAAAAGCCCAGGCCCAGATGGATTTAGTAATGAGTTCTTTCAAACTTTCCAAGTAGAACTACTGCCAATCCTGACAAGACTCTTTCATGAAATTGAAAAAAACGGAAACACTTCCAAATACCTTTTATGAAGCCAACATCACCTTAACACCTAAACCAGACAGAGATGCAACAAAAAAAGAAAATTACAGACCAATATTGCTGATGAATGCAGATGCAAAGATCCTCACCAAAATCCTGGCAAATAGAATACAATGCATCATTAAGAAGCTCATCCACTACGATCAAGTAGGTTTCATCCCAGGAATGCAAGGATGGTTTAACATCCATATATCTATCTACATAATACACAACATCAACAACAAGAAAAATAAAAATCACATGATCATAACAATAGGTGCGAGAAAGCATTTGATAAGGTTCAACACCCATTCTTAATCAAAACTCTCAGCAATGGGAATGGAAGGAACCTTTCTCAATATAGTTAAGGCCATCTACCACAAACCAGTGGCAAATATTATCCTCAATGGAGTAAAACTAAAAGCCTTCCCTCTAAATTATGGCACAAGACAAGGCTGTCCTCTCTCACCACTCCTATTCAACATAGCTCTGGGAGTACTCGCCATAGCGATTAGGCAAGAAAAAGATATCAAGGGAATCCAGATAGGAAAGGAAGAAATCAAGCTCTCGCTTTTTGCAGATGACATGATACTCTACTTAGAGAACCCTAAAGTCTCTACCAAAAAGCTTCTAGAAACAATAGACTCATATAGCAAGGTGGCAGGCTACAAAATTAAAACACAAAAATCAATGGCCTTTCTATACACCAATTGTAATAAGGAAGAAATGGGCATTAAGAAAACAACCCCATTCAAAATATGCCACACAAACTCAAATACCTTGGAAACAACCTGACTAAGAATGTGAAGGACCTGATATCAGACCCGAAACCATAAGCTATATAGAGTAACACATAGGCAAAACACTCCAGGACATAGAAATAACACCTTCCTTACACCTGTATTCATTGCAGCACTATTTACCATAGCAAGACTCTGGAAACAACCAAGATGACCTTCAACAGACGAATGGCTAAAGAAACTGTGGTACATATACACAATGGAATATTATGAAGCTGTCAGGAGAGATGAAGTCATGAAAATTTTCCTATACATGGATGTACATGGAATCTATTATGCTGAGTGAAATAAGTCAGAGAGAGAGAGAGAAAGAGAGAGAGAAACGCAGAATGGTCTCACTCATGTATGGGTTTTAAGAGAAATGAAAGACATTCTTGCAATAATAATTTTCAGACACAAAAGAGGAAAGAGCTGGAAGTTCCAACTCACCTCATGCAGCTCACCACAAAGAGTGATGAGTTCAATTAGAGAAACCACTACATTTTGAACTGTCCTACTAATGAGAATGTATGAGTGAAATGGAGAGCCTGTCTAGAGTATAGGCGGGGTGGTGGTTGGGGAGAAGAAAGATTTGGGACAATGGTGATGGGAACGTTGCGCTGGTGATGGGTGGTGTGATTGAAATCCAAACACAATCATGTATGTAATCAAGGTGTCTAAATAAAATATTAAAAAAAAGAATTTAAGGACACATTTTCATCTAAAATACACATTTCCCTATATATTTTAAAAATTCTCTCCTGACTTTTAGTAGATGGAAAACTCAATTTCATACAAGATTTCCAAAAAAACTTAGCATAGAATTCTTACTATTTATAAATTTTTCTATCTCTAAATGTGATGTACAGTGTTCAGAAAAAACTGATCATCTTTTTTTTTCACACCACATCTAGTGGCACACAGGGGTTACTCCTAGTCTGTGCTCATAAATCATCCTGGCATACTTCAGCGGACCATATGGGATGTTGAAGATCAAACATGTTGCCCTCCACACCTGTGCTTTAGCTCCGAATATTGATAATCATATTGAAGATGGACAAATATGTGTAATTTCAGACATTTGGTTCTTTTGGTCTCTCTGTGTTTAGTTGTCACTTCCACCACAAAAAAAATATTTATCTGGTATACTAGGAAGTTACCGATTAAGAAATAATAAATGGCCAATGAATAAGTCCTGGACATTTTATCTAGAATAATATTCTTACCTAGAGTTGAGAATGGATGGAACACCATTGAATAAAATTGAACACTCTAGGGGGTCAGAGCAACAGCACAGCTGTAGGGCGTTTGCCTTGCATGTGCCCAACTTGGGATGGACCTGAGTTCAATTCCCCTCACCCCATATGAACCCCTGACTTTGCCATAAGTGATTTCTGAGTGTAGAGCCAGAATTAACCCCTGAGGGCTGCCAGGTGTGGCCACAAAACAAACAAAAATATCACTCTAGAGTTAGATGTAGTGGTTGAAATGATAAAATGCAAAATTATGATGACACAGATTCTTCCAAGATTAGAAATTAGAGAAATGATTTGCAGTGAAGAGATCAAAATCTTGCATAAAAGTACCCTGACTCTGAAGATTTCTAGTCACTTATTAAATAGATATCCACAAGAATGTGGACATGTGACTCTAAATCAGGTGGCAACTTTAAACCTGGAACACAGCAGAAAATATACATTTTCCATATAGTTCTCCAAGTGCCCCTTTCCCAAATCCTTTCAGTGGTCCTCAAACTACGGCCTGCGGGCCACATACTGTATTTGTTCCCATTATGTTTCTTCACTTTAAAATAAGATACATGCAGTGTGCATAGGAATTTGTTCGTAGTTTTTGTTTTTACTATAGTCTGGCCTCCAACGATCTGAGGGACAGTGAACCTGCCCCCTGTTTAAAAAGTTTGAGGATCCTGCTTTAAGTGGTCATAAGAACACAGGGTCAGATAAAAGTATTGAGCCTTGAGATACTGGATTCTTTGATATCTTGGGATAGTCAACAGATTTGAACTTCCTTATTCTTCTTGCTTCATGAAATTGAGTGTTGGTATGAACCAATATATGGAAGAGAAAAGCTCAGGAACAGTGAGTAATGCTGACTTACGTTAGGACTGAGGCTTGTGTAAAAGCTAGGGCAGACTACCATATGCCTCCATACCTGTTATCAGTCTAGCTTCTCCTGCATTCTTCAAAACAACTAAGGGGTACCCATGTGGACTTACTGAACTCTTGCTTCTTCCTCTGCTACATTCAGCCCTGCCAACTCAGGCCATGACCCACGAGAGATACCTTGGATGACGGAGGAGAACTTGAGCAGAATGTCTTTCAGGGAGGAGCAGAGAACAACAGTGAGAGGAAAGTGAGTGTAAGCCAGAAGACACAGGCTACAGGGGAAGGGAAATTTGGAGTTTCCTCTGGGCTAGTTAATCCCCTCCAAGCATGTGACTTCTACTGCCTCCTGGGGAAGGTGTGGAATAAATAAAACCAGGGTTTGACAGAGCCTTAGGAATGGAGCAGAACTGTGTGCCTACTTACTTGGCAGTGTGGTCTGCTTCTCTAGAACCTTATATCCTCCAATGCTGGGAACGAGAAAGTCCCCGTGTTAAAAGTACCCCAACCTATGGCTTAATATCCTGCCACATTTTCAGAATCCAAACCAATCTTTCATAACTCTCTGGATGTTTTTATCACTTCGAAAACCAACCTCACTCTCTGAAGCTCAGATATTAATCCTACAGTGCACACCTTCTCACCAGGAGAACCAACCACTTATGCCTATTTGGAGGGATACCAATAATAGAAGTACAGCTTACAGCCTCACCTAAATGAAACAGCTTTCCAGGCTTTCCTTATATCATAGGTAAAAGGGCTGGCCCCCCATGCAGTCTGTAAAGGCAAAGAGAAGTTTCTACGTCTGTATTCAGGGCACTAGACAAAGACCAACTTGTCCTGCTCTAGCAGTCAGGGCCTAGATCTACCTTTTATTAAAAGGGTACAGAATGCCAGGTAGAGACCCTTGGTTTGTCCATTACTCACTGTGACCCAGTCACCCATGGCAGCCACCACTTCAATGTCTGCTGGTTGCAGCTTGCTGGCTGAGAGAAATGCAAAGGAATGAGTTGTTGGGGCATCTATTTGGGAATGGCATGCCAAAAATCTGTGGTTGAACTTTAGTTCCACAGGGTCCTAGTGAAAATTTGTCCAGGTTCAATCTTAAAAACTCTCATGCCTCTTCTGTCCATTCACAGTAAACAAGACAAGGATGTTTGTGTCTCTCCTGGCTAATGTCACTCCTGAGAGGATCCCATTCCCAAACTGCATCCTTCACCTTATCTAATCATTGATTATAAGCATGGTATCCACCCCTAAAACTCCTTAATGAAGAGACTTCAGTCCCCACTGAGAATCCATCAAACTATATTTAGTTTTCTATAAGGAGTCCAGGTTTTATCTGCACATTAGCTGGGAATCAGACAGAGTCTCTGTTTTGAAGGTTTCCCCACCCCTTTATACTTCAGCATTCTATAGAAATAGGGGTTATGTATTCACTCACCTGAGGATGGGGAATGTGGAGAAACTTCCAAATACTCACAATCAAAGTCACTACCCCATTCCTAAATGAACAGAAAAAAGTATGTCGATCAGACTCTATAAGAATGTTAGCCAGCCAGAGCAAGGGACACCAGCATAAGGAATGTTCAGTGGAGGCTACTCTACATCCATGAAGAGAGTCTGTGAGGGGGATAACTATGGTAGATGAGCTTAAAGCAAATCAAGAGTGGAGAAATGATGCACATCATATGTAGGGGGGTTCCATGTGAATTCTTCATAAGTTCACTCCAAGTTCTATACCTTGCAAATGAATTCACTATATTCATCAGAGCAGAGTGATAATATTAAGGCCAAGATATGGTTCTCTCACAAAGGAGCATAAATATCAAGTGCTGGGATACAGTGCAGAAAGGGGAAAGCTCTCCTATATATATGACATGCTAGTCCCCTTACATACATGCATAAGAACACATATATATGCATATGCATATATATAAATATACTCAAAGGAAACTCTAGTACATAATTGAAGTGAACTTGGTTCAATTTAACATGAAGAAAATGATACTATAATGCAAAAGATCAAATATTTGATCAGTGTTTTGGGGGAAAAGTCTATGAACATTTTTCCAATATCAATTCCTGGGCTTTTACACTGCTTTCATGAATAAGTAAATATATAAATCAGAATATTGACTTGGGAATTATATGTGTTCATAATGATTAACTCGGGGGCTAGAAACAATTACCTTTTGTAGAAAATAAAACAAATGTTTGGAATTCAGGTGAGGGGTTATTTATGGAGAATATAGTAAAGAAATAACCCCATCTTTTGTGTATAAATCAGGTAGAGTATTTATTTCTGAGCCCTAAAGATATACACAATATATGGCCCTAAGATCTCATGGTTTAAGCACATTTTCAAGAACAAAGCTCCATAAACAGGTGATGATTCTATAGCAATTTAGAGGCACCTGTGTGTGTGGGTCAAAAGGTGTCAAAGACCAGACTTATGATACACTTCTCTTTGGAGGAGGCAGAATGGATCTCGTTGAAATATGATTAACTTCATTCAGAGCCACTAATTCAGTGAACATTCTGAAGCACAAGCAAGCTAATGATCATGTTGTCATGCCCATTTCTCTTGAAAGGTCTTTGTACTAGAGGAGTGTTCAGTCCAACTGAGTGTCCGTGGAATGTGTCTAACATTCAGATGTGTGTCCATGTCCTCGAGATGATGTGGAATTCACCAGACGATTCAAGTCAAGGGGTGATGTGTCCCCATGCTCATTAACCTTAAATCTGGTTCATATTGGGGTGACCTCTCTATAGGACAGAATTGGAGTCACGTCTCCTAAAACTTTGTTGCCTGAATCCTTGGAATTTTACTTGTACACAAACCCTGAACTCCCATGCCCTGGAATAAAGTCTTCCCTCCCAGGAAATTTATACTAAATTTATAAAATTAATTAATTATTAATTATATATTAATATATAAATGCCTTCATTATAGGGGAAGCTAGCCCACCAGACGTGTCCATTGGCTTTCCTGGTGCAATGAGCTGATATCCCCCCAAGAAATATTTTCACCAGCAGGCCCGTTGGTGGAATTAATCATAACCCCTGCGTGGACCACTGACTATATTTCTGTTATATATGACATGGTGGTGACATTATATATCTCTTTTATTATCATTTGACTTTGTCTCCCTTGCAATACTACAGGCCAAATTAGGTCCTCACACAATGTGCACTCAGTGAAATTTTCAGTAACAAAAACTTCTAAAGTTTCCTGATGACTAAATATATTTGCAAATCTAAGACGAGTCCATTCAGCTACCTACAACCTGTTTTTTTCTGGTCTCAACTTCTGGTGGTAATCAGTATTTTCTGTCCTTCATGCATCTTACTGTGAAACTGTACAAAACCAGTTTCTCTTTCTTTGTTATAAGCAGCTTCCTTTCTATGTCGCACTTCCTTACCTTGGGATTCTTTTCACCTGTAATGTGTGTATTCTAGGGCCCAGTACCATTGAGATGTTCCTCCTAAAGATTCTCTGATCTTTCTTTGTTTTCACGGAAATACCTTGCATACCAGAGTTGTACTTATGTCATGAGCCTGAAAAGTAAAATAGTCTCACGTCTATTGCAGATGCGGGTCCTCATACAATGTATTTTGTGTGGTCTCATTATTTCATATTTCATATTCATCCATTCATTCATTCGTGTGACTGCTTTCCTTTCGTGAAGGATTATGTCCCCACTAGAAGATGCTGAGACGCAGGAAGCCTGCAGCATATCTCCTCTCAGAATGGGGTTCACATCATACCCAGTTCTGATTCCTTACCCCATCTTAAAAGGCCACGTGGGTATTAGTACGTGGTGGCACAGTCAGAAAATACTCTCCCCATATGCATTTGCTGGAACTGGATGCTGACATCAGGTTAAACACCAGGATCTTGGAGCAATGGGTTTCTGAAGGCAGCATTTGTACCACCACCCACCCCCAATCCTTTTTTAGGAAAGGTGTCTTTTGCATATGTTAATACTCTTAAACCAAATACATAGCCAAGTTTCTCCCTCACAGCCAGGGAGTCACAGTGTTACCTGTTCTGCTATATACCGTGCGGGGTATTCATAGTCACTATTTTTCTTCGTTTTCAGGAATGGGGCAGACTAAAGAATGAAAGAAAAAGAAAGAATGAAAGAAAGAAAGAAAGAGAGAGAAAGAAGAGAGAAAGTGAGAAAGCAAGTAAAAAGGAAGAGAAAGAAAAAGAAAACAAGGAAGAAAGAAAAAAGAGAAAGAGGACGAAAATAAGGATGAAGGAAATGAATAAAAAGAATAGAAAGAAGGAAGGAATAAAAAGAAAGAATATTAAGAAATATAAAGGAAGAAATAAGAGATATTGAAAGAATGGGAAAGAAAAAATGAAGAAAGAAAAAGTGATGAGTTAGATGAAAGGAATAATGAATTAAGGTAATTATTCTAAACTTTAGAGATTTTAACATGAGTCTCATCCATTTAAAATATCATATACAGATTTTATTCATTTTATGAATGTTCTTATAAAAGCAAGGAAAGGGCTACACAATAAAATAAGGGAAATTTACTTCGATCTGTATACTTCAGCATGTTTTGTGCTCTAATTTTTCTTCTCTCTGCTCTTGAACATCTATCTTCCTGATTCTTTTTTTTTTTTTTTTGGTTTTTGGGCCACACCCTGCGGTGCTCAGGGGATCCTCCTGACTGTCTGCTCAGAAATAGCTCCTGGCAGGCACGGGGGACCATATGGGACACCGGGATCCGAACCAACCACCTTTGGTCCTGGATCGGAAGTTTGCAAGGCAAATGCCGCTGTGCTATCTCTCCACAGATTCTTTTTTTTTTTTGGTTTTTGGGCCACACCCAGTGACGCTCAGGGGTTACTCCTGGCTATGCGCTCAGAAGTCACTTCTGGCAGGCACGGGGGACCATATGGGAACCGGGGGATCCAACCGTAGTCTGTCCTAGGCTAGCACAGGCAAGTCAGCAGGCACCTTACCTCCTGCGCCACCTCCTGGCTCCCCTCTCCACAGATTCTTAAAGTGGTGTCTTTAGTTTCTTTACTTTTATTATCATTTTTCTTGTTTAAATTGAGGGGGAACCAGAACCAGCAGTGCTCAAGGGATACATCTGTCTCTGCACACAAATATTGCTCCTGGCAGGCTCAGGGAATTATATGGGATGCTGGGAATCAAACCCGGGTCTGTATTGGGCTGGCAGTTGCAAGGCAAATGCTCTACAATTGTGCTATCTCTCCTTTTCCTGTCTTTCCTTTCTGATGTGATTTCTCTAGCAATAGTTTTACTCAATCAGCTCTGAGATTATGAGAAATTTGGTGCTTGTATTAGGTATGTCATGGTCTCAAGGACTATTACTTGCTCTTTGCCTGAGGGACACTTGTAGTAGAATAATCATAGAGAGGAACTCAGGCCTAGAGGTTCCTGGGGCGGTGGTTCTATAGAGTTAGACATGGTGGTTCACTGTTGAAACACTTTGTTGCAGTAGTGGAGATACTACTGTGAACACTAGAGTGCCCGATCTACACTGAGTGCCTGTGCCTGCCCATTCTGAGAGTCTAGCCATGAGACCACTATCAAGTAGAGATAGCAAGGCCTGTAGGAAGTGACTCCAGCCCTTTCCGGCCCGTCATGGAGCTGGAGGACTCCATGTGGTATTGCCCTTTTACTTTTCTTTCTTCTCTAACTCTTCCTGCCTGATCCTACTACTCAGTTTCTTTGTTCACAGCCTCCCTTCTCACATCCCATGTTCCCAACACTGTACCACGTTCTCATGGGCTGGTAATTCTCAAGTTAGATTCTGGGCCACAGAGTGGCATGAGAACCAGCAGGTAGGAGCACAGGCATGTACAGGAGATACAGTTAGATAGATAACAGGAGAAGTGACAAGTATGCCCAGTCCAACCCCAAAAGGAACCTAGACTGGGGGGAGATGTTTATTCTTGGACTGCCACAAAGTTGTCACTGGCTTGGAACTGATTGGTTTAAAGTCAACACTAAGAGCCTAGTTGCTGACACAGGGAAACTAGAATGAAAACCATTCCTGTGCCTCCAAGTTTGAAATCATGCTGAAAACTACTTACTTTCCTCTTCCTACAAGAAGCCTGGAGCAGAGTTCTGGGATTATTTTCTCCAGGCCTTTCCTACATTCCCTCATCTGCACAGTGCTGGCTCACTGCTAGGACATTTCCTTGAAGCTACTCTTGAAAAGGTCTCTCAGGCCTATGCTCTACCCAAAGTGATCATATCTGAACCAACGGATTCTCATGGCTTCCCATTATAAAGTCTTCCTATCTGCTTCAAATGTCATTGCTAAAATAAGCCCTCCAGAAATCACCATTTTTCTTCACTGAAGGCTCAAGCCTGACATCCCTCTGCCCCCACCCTTCTACCGATGGATCCCAAGCTTTAACTGTAACCTCCTTCTCACCTTTCAAAAAATATATCAGCCCATTCACAACCCTCACTTTTTTCCCCTCATTTTTTAGTCTCAAAATTCTATGGTTCCTAGTGAAGGGGGCAAAGAAGAATGGATGGTAGAGAAGGAAGCCCTAGTTTCAGGATAACTGAGCAAATCTGAGGAAAGCAAGAGCACACCTATTACCTGTTGCATTCCTGGACACATTAGTGAATTTTCCACAGAAAAGTCGAATACTCTGGTTTTATTGCCTAAGTCTTCAAGCTGATTGAGAAAGAAGAAATATTTGTGTACATATCCCTGAGACCATTTTGAAATGAGAAAGCGAAAAACTTGTATTCAGGGCCGTTGACTGCCTCTTCTATTCCTGCTGTTTGCTGGGTGATGAGCAAAGAAACATCCTTTGCAGCTCTAGGGCTGAAGTTTAACAAAAACAATCCTGGTTCATCTCTCTAGGTCTCCTGAGGCACACGAGATAAACCTGCCTATTCTGCCTTGCATGATGTTGGAATATCGGCTATGCTGACCCCATAGGACCAAAATGCCCTACTCAAACATCTGTTCACAAAAACTGGAAGATTCTTGAATCCAAGTGAGTGGATTCTGGAATCCTAAATTATCCAAGAGCTTCATCTTCTGAGCCTCTACAAATGGGCTCTTTCCCCTCTGTTCTACCTTACTTGTGTCTAGGAGTCTAGAGCACTGTGCTCTCCAGATGCTCCAATTTTCTAGAAGAGCATTCCAGGGATATCCCACTGATTTTACCATATTATTCCACAGGGCATAAGCGAGCTTGCCATGTCCTTTTTGACTGATGCTCTGGCAGTCGACAGAGAAGTATGAACTATCACTTTTCCCATCCTGCAGGAGAGAAAGAGATTTCCCCATGGTCCTGTTCTTTTCAATAGTGGAAGGGGAGTTAAGGCCCCATGAGGGAGTTCATTCATGGAATCTTACACTTTCAACTGACTCCTGGTTAAAGTGCATAAAAATATTGGCCCATTAGGGCCTGATCCCCTCACCTATGGGACAATATCAATCCTTGAGCTTAAGACATGAGTGGTCCCAAGGTCATAAACTCTGTTCTGGCTCAAATATTCTCTTTATTTTAAGAAAGCAATTTTCCATGTAGTTGGTGAAGCTCTCAAGCAGTGCTCAAATGCTTGAGACATTCCTCCCAGTGGTGTATTTCAATTAGTAGTATTGGGCTGATGCTTGTTTGGTGTTTAGACCAGATATCATGCTACGCAGGTCACCCCATTCTGCTAATGCTCTGGCCATATTCATGAATGCAGGTAGTGTAAGCAGAGGAAACGTGTGAGGCTCAGACGTTCGACATGCAGGGAGCCTCCTATAGTTTAGACCTGTGTGTGCTATATCACAAGATTAGTCTAGGTTTGTGGTGATGAGATCCTTGTTCCAAGGAAAGCTTGGCCTGATGCATGAAAAACTGATAACTGTCTCATGAGCGGCTGCTCTGGTGTAGCTTCTTGCTCCAAATAAATGCTTTGGGTTTAGGTAAAGCCATAAAGGACCATACTGCTCCCAGGAAACAGCCATGTTTACAAGAATTGCCCAGAGGTAGGGCTGGGATACAAACTTCTCCATTAATATTTCTAAACAAAACAAGGCCCCTGGATTCAGGCTCAGGGGAACAGATTCAAGTGAGCTTTGTAAAACACCCACAGATGGGAGCGCCAACAGAGTGTGTCAATTGAGTGAAATTGGATCGCTAATAACTCCCATTGCATCCAATATAAGTGGTCTGGAAAGCAGAGTAATTGAGACAAACTCCAATTTTCTCTGTTTGTTTAAAATTTCTGTGATCTTAGACAGTATATGATTTTAGCCACAACCTCCTAGACCCTCCATGATGAGATTAACAAATGCCCTCACGAGGCAATCGGAATGGGTTGAGGTAGGAGAAACTTATAACTTATGCTTAGGGGATACCAGCCAAATATTGGCTATGGTGAATAAGGGTGCAATCCCTTGCATTGGCCACCTCTAGGATCCCGGATGTTCGATGACTTATGCCATAGACTAGCATCTGGGTTTCCTATTGGGATCATCTTCTCAAGGGTGAGGAGGAGTTTTCCCCTTGACTGTACCCCCTCCGAGGCATCCATTGTTAATAGGCCTTGGAACCCATGAGCTCAACTGGCACATACCTGAAAGGCAGGATTAATGATCGTTTCTAAGAAGGGCTGCAGTACCACAGTGAAGTCACTTTTTGTGTTATAGCGGCCTGACCAAATCAGATTAGTCAATTCGATCTGGAACACAGATGAACAAGTTTAGCACAGACTCCAGGTGGGACTGAGCCCCAGTGGGATGGGGAGGGAAGCTCCGTCCCCTTGGACAGTAGCCCAGCCAATGGAGAATAAGTCAATGTGCCCTGGCAGGTGTTTTCCCTGAGTCGTGGGCACAGGCTGCACCACTCAGTGGTTGGAATCACTGCTATCACTGAACGGTCAGACAGTAAGTTCCACAGAACCTAAAGTCTGAAGACAATCTCTGGAGGCTTGACCTGTCTCCCTGCGCTGAGCTATATTAGGGCACTGCACATTCAGCGTGAAGTGAAGTAAAGGCACTCCCTGGTGTGCTCAAGTTACTGCCCCCTCAAATCACTCAATGAAGTGACCCAGAGCTGTTTCCCTTATGTCTGTGTACCTGGGTTTTACTCAAGCAGAAGTGATTGAACGTCCAAGGAGAAAGAGAAAAAAGTGTCGGTCTGGACTCTTGTGCCTGAAATCTTGATGCACCTTTAATCTCAGAGTGTTTCCCCAAGAAAACCCTGAGCAGATGTTAAGCAAGGGCCACTTGGGGAATACCCACGTGATTATCTTCTCGATCTTACCTTATAGTAGATGGTGAAGTTCTCCAGCAGGACGATATCATGGTCGCCTTCTTGTGGATAGAGAACACAAGGACATCGGCTTCTGCACAGAAGGGACCAAGAGGAAACATAAAATGTCAATTAGGGACTGGTTCTGCTGGTAGTGTGTGGGAGAAAGATGTTGGTGATTTCTTTTGGTCTTGTGCAGGAGAACCATGAGTAAGAGTCTATGGCCTTTGATACAAGTGGACATAGTAGTGTCTAAGATGATATAATTAGATTCCAGAGTACAACAAGCTTCCCTCCATTTCACTGAGCAAATGTTTCTGGTGATAGTAGTACAGGGCCCTGAGACAGTCTCCAGTGAGCCAGTGAGTTATTTGTTCCATTATAGAAAATGTTCGATTAGTTACTGATACTTTGTGTATACAGCCTTCAACTACATCCCTGATGCACAACAGGGCCCCCATAAACTCTTTTGCTTTGTGTCAATGATTCAAATCCCAATAATGTACTTGACATGAGAGGCACCTAGATAGAAAGTCGTTGACAGAGTGTTGGCCAGGGATATTTTTCATGTGAAAGCAATCAATGAACATAGAAGTAAGAAGTAAATTCACACTAGCTGTCACGCCATGAAGGTAAGGAGGTTTTGCCCACAAAAGATCACTGTCCCTTCCAATGTTTCTTCCCATTCAAGTCACTGTGGGTATGTAGACTAGGAATAATGTTCATTTTCAACGTTAGATGACTCTGTCTTTCCAACATCAGCCTTAGTCTCAGCCTTCAGTTCCACTTTTTAATGGCTCTGTCCTATCACCAAGATACTCACTGGTTACTTCCATCAGAGACAAGGTGTCCTATGTACCCAAATCCCTGTAAGCAAAGATATCCTCCCTGATGCCTTCACAGACAAGTCCCACAAAGAGTTTGAGCCCTGAAATACAAGGAGGGTTAGACTGTAGAGTTAGAGTAGTTAGAATAGTCAGAGGCTGGGATTAGACCATGGAAATCCAGGAAGAAAGAGAGTTTGGAGAGTAATTAAAGATTATAACAAAGTATGGGTGAAAGCAGATTATAAGTAATGGGAAAGCAGTGGAAAGAAGTGAGAGACATAGTGATCACTTCCCCAGTCAGGAAAACTACCTACCGTCTAACATTACAAGTCTTTGGGTGAGTAAGGAACATCTGCCGGTGCAACATGGGGTCAATATTGTACATCAGGCTGATATGGGCTTTGGGCACCTAGAGACAAAACTTCTAATGAGGCAAGCAAAGCGCTACCTTTGTCATCTTGCCCCAGGTTGTGTAAACAATTCCTGGGATCTCCAGATTTCTTGGGAAATGTCCAGGGATTCTTATAAGCCCATGACCTTGGAATATTATGGATGGTGTCTATGGCAAATAGGGTAGAAATGCAAGTGTTCATCGTTTTTGACTTATGAAAGTATTCTTTGGGCTTGAGAACAAGGCTACCCGGCTCCAAGTAGTTTCTAGCCTAGGAGACATCTAACTGTCCCCAGCAGACTGTTGTCAGAAAACAACACTGAATGTCTCCTGTTCACTCTGCTTCTCTGCTCCAATCCTCTATTTTTCTAGGGAGATTCTAGATGGGATCATTTTTCCTTAGAAATAGACTGCAATCATTTCAAAGAAAGGATTCCAATTCCTCGGCTTTCTCCTTTGGGAAAAATGACCAACATCATTCCTCCTCCCCATTGTAGGTGAGCCATATACAGCTTTCAGGGGACCCCACCTACATTGTTCTCCAGGTAGTCCAAGCCATCTCGAACAGATCCAACAAATCTCTCTAGGCTATAAAATTCCTGGAATTGGATTCAAAATGAGAGAATATGGTCAGAGTAGAAATGGGGAGGGGACACTATCCTCTCTGTTGCTCATGATAGGTCCTGACTCTAAGAATTTTCTCCTCTAGAATTCTGCTATAGATAATTCATCAAGTCAAATCTGAGAGGACAGCTGATCAGACTGTTGCCAAAATGGAGGACCCCAGAGACTATAATCTTTTGCTAGAGCCTATTTCAGTGGTAGACAGCTGCTGGGCTGTGCTGTCTTTTGGTTTTGCCATTCACAGAGTTGCAAGAGAGGGGAATCGAATTCCCATTTACCTGATACTGGCTCATTCATCCCACTTAAGAAATGAAAGTAAAGCCAAAAATCTGGGTGCCATAATGTGACCATGCAACTCGTATGTATCTTGCATGTTCTCACACAACAACTTGGATTGGTTTTAAGTATTGCAGTAAAAGAGAATCCCTAAACCTAATCCCAATCAGGAGCCTTGAGGAGAATTATTTCTACTATTACCCTCCGATAACAGAAGAAACAAAAATCCAGGTATCCTATCATCACAGTGATGAGTTTCCAGTCTTGCGCATAATTTATGTCCTAAACAAGAAAAAAGAGGAATGATTTTCCTATAAGCATTTAATAAAATCATCCCAGCCTCACAGAAGTAATTCAACCCTTGCCAACTGCTAGAATTAGATTCTCTGAGTTGAAAGAATACTCGAAGTTCATTTTGACACTACAAAATTATTATATTTTGCTTTGACTTAAAATGGTATTAATAATGCATTATTGTATTTATAGTTCCAACATCATACACATCTCCAGTTGAAATATGTCCAGAATACCTGAATACCCCTCCATCTCTCTAACCACCACACCTCAACTCAGTTGTAATGTTTACTTTCGGCATTATGTTGCATTTGAATATTTGTTTCTACCTCCCTGTATATGTTTAAGCCCCATATATTAGAGAGATCATTCTGGACACCAAGATAGATTTCCAAGGTGATTGTGAAGAAAATATATCTTCTTTTTTGATATTAATCTTACTTACCCTCATAGCTTTCATTCTATTCACCAGCTTCACACATTGAATATGAAATTGTCTGAGGAGACAAATCAGGTTTTTTGTAACTAGCTAATATTTTTTTTCTTCCTGCCATAAGTACAGCTCTCAAGAACATTACCCAACAACAACTACATGAGCTGGAAGACATCTTTAGGTTCAGGGACAATTAGCTATTTGCCTCTTAGAGAGTTTATACAGTACATAATCTTTGGGAAAATCACTAGAGTGTTTCCCCTGAAAAGGTTAGGTAAGTGTATTTCCAGTTTTATTTGTCACTTGTGTTCTCTTTTGTAAGGTTCACATTCAAACTCATTTTGCTAGAAAACCAAGCTCTTTGAGTAACAATAATAGATATTGGACTCAGGAAATATTTTGACATGTGCTCTTTAAATCCTGGGCAGGAAAAATTAATTTTGATGCTCAGACACATTAATCATGAAAATGCTCATCTTGATATAATTTCTTTACCTCTTCCTCACTGTCACACCACAGATCTAGATACCACGTAATGGCTTTGACCATTACTTTTGACCATCACTTTTCTGCATAGTGTCTATTTAAGTGTTAATATATTTAAATACCTCCTCAGTCATTACTGTACTCAGTATATATGCCTGAGTTTGTAGGTCATGGAAGAGTTGATACACATACTCCAAGCTTTCTCCAGGTTCAGGCCCCAGGTACAGATCTGGGTGAGATAGACTCAAAAATTTCAGTCTAACTGCCCATGTTCCATCACCAGAAAAATGCTCTGTTCATTCTTGTTTGTTTGCTTTTGGGTCACACTCGGTGATGTTCAGGGGTTGCTCCTGGCTTCTGTGCTCAGAAATCACTCCTGGCCGGTTTGGGGGACCATATGGGATGTCAGGGACTCGACCTGGCTTTGTCCCAAATTTGTAGCATACAAGGCAAATGTCCTGTCACTGAGTTGTTGCTCTTTCCAAAAAAAAATTTTTTCGACTCTGAGCAAGATGATGTTGGTTGTGTCTATCCCAGATATCATGTTTCTAAACAAAAGGCATTTCTTTTTTAATTAATATTTATTTAAATATCTTGATTACAAACATGATTGTGGTTGGGTTTCAGTCATGTAAAGAACACCCCCATTTACCAGGGTAACATCACCAATGTCCCAAAATTCCCGCTCCCATCCCACCCCGCCTATACTCTAGACAGACTTTCTACATCCCTCATTCATTCACATTGTTACAATAGTTCTCAATGAAGTTATTTCTCTAATTGCACTTTTCATTCTTTGTGGTAACCTTCATATAGTGAGCAGGAACTTATAGCCCTCCTCTCTTTTGCAAGAGGCATTTTCTAAAGCTGGTAAGTAGCTGCATGCTTTAGCTTTATAAATAACTGAAGTAAGGAGCACCAGCATAAAGGGTTAAAAGGGACATGAGCACCATAGGTTTGAAGTCCTTGAAGGATCATCATGGTGACTGATAGTTCTGTTCAGGATCTGCTGGTTTCTCAACTCCATGCTTTGTTAACTCCTTCAAAAGCTAAGGAAAGGGTTAAATTGCTGTCCCAGAAGCCTCTACTAAGTCTTGGCTTGTTTATCTATTTCATTTATGATTTCTGGTCTTCTGGTACTCACATCCTATGAGGCAGACAGAAGAGAGAATATTTTGAACACTTAAGATATGCTGAATTTCAGAAAATGTATTCTAGATTAGAGTTGAGAAGTTAAGTGGAATTATTTAAGATAGTCCCCATGAGAACACCACCAAATTTTTATTTCCTTAGTAAAGCCCTTGTCCAAGCCTATACCCCATAGGCAACAGCTGTGGACCAGGTTCCAAGTCATTGCTACCAGAGGGAAAATATCCCCTTCAAACATAGAAGTTATGTGACATTTAGAACCTATAAATTTACCATATCATATTCCTTACACCCCACTCTTAATTACCATACCTGGATACTGCTGCGGGAGTAGCAACATTCAAAGAGGCTTCATCTTGTCTGTAAGTCGTGGTAACAGACACGGAAGGGCCTTTAATATTACTGTTGAACTTCCGAAGGATATCTGGAAGAAAATAGAAAGCTTTCATGATGGAAAGCTAGAATACTTTCTCCCTTCTTATCTTCCTCCCAAAAGAACTGATACCCTCACCGGCAGCCCCTTGTAGAGAGGAGCCCAAGCTCCAGGAGTATGTGCCCTGCAAGTTGGAATCTCTCTGAGTTTAAAGAATATGGTGATAGGCTGGGCCTGTGCAGGAAGAACTCAGTCTCTGACTCTGCTCTAGCCCTGCCTTTGGAGTTATCTATGCACTTGCCTGATAAAACATTTACCCACAAAGTCCCCAGAGGTCAGAGGGACAAGGAAACAGACAAACATCCCTGCTGTTCACTTACTTGGTAATGTTTTCACAGAGGGCAGCTCACCGTCACCGCCCATACTGTTGGGAATGAGCAAGGCATGGAAAAGCAGAGTCAATGCCTAGGTATTCATTAGCAGCAGGTACCACAGCTCCCTCCATGTCCCACCATAGCTCAGTGCTTGAGGCATGATGAAATCATTTCATTTGCTACGTTTGCAGATGGATAGTAGGGAAGCACCATTAAGCAATGTGAGTGCCTTGTACGTAAAAGCATGTGCTATTTCACTTAATTATGTTCCTTCCAACTTCCCAGAAAAAAATTCTCTCTGGAAAACATTGGATTCCCCAGATAAACACTCTTTACTCCCAGAAAAGTAAATTTGGAACTAAGTAGTACTCTTTTTTCTGAAATTGAAGGAGAAGGGAATATAATTCAATATATAATTTATACCCAAATTTCTCATTTCTACCAAAGAGCTGATGGTAACAAATTAACTATTTATAATTTGAAGAGTAGAAACCTGAGACACCCAGGTTAATTTATTGTTTAAAAAGAAAACAAAAGATTAATTTTCTTTTTGTTTTGTTTAGTGTTGTATTTGTTTTGGGGCCACACCTAATGATGCTAAGGGTTTACTCCTAGCTATGCACTCAGAAATTATCCTGACTTGCGGGACCATATGGGATTCTGGGGGATCAAACTGCAGTCCATCAATGTTAGCAAGTGCATGCCAAATTGCCTACTGCTTGTGCCACCACTCCATCCCCTGGGATGGATTAATTTTCTAAAGGAAATGAGAAACCACATATGTCTGAGAAAATCAAGTTGAGCTAGTGGCCTTTTGAGATGACTAGACTCTTCTCTGAACAGTGGTCCATAAGTTCCAGTGGAGAGTCAGAGAATGTTTCTTTTCTTTTCTTTTCCTTCCTTTTCTTTTATTTTGGTTTTTTTGGGTCACACCCGGCAGTGCTCAGGGGTTACTCCTGGCTCCGTGCTCAGAAATTGCTCCTGGCAGGCACGGGGGACCATATGGGGCACCGGGATTCGAACCGATGACCTTTTGCATGAAAGGCAAACGCCTTACCTCCATGCTATCTCCCGGGCCCCCAGATAATATTTCTTACTACCCTCTATGTTGAATCAAATTTCACCAAGGTAACCTATAGTTATGCTCTTAATCTAGATCTCTATTTACACCTGAAACTTTGCTTCTTTTTTTAGCATTTTTTGTTTGTTTATTTTGGGGCCACCCCCAGTGATTCTCAGGGGTTTTTCTTGGCTCTGCACTCAGAAATCACTATAGGCTTGGGGGACCAGATGGGATGCTAGAGTGTGAACCCAGTCCATCCTGCCAGGCAAATATAAAAAGGCTCCTTTTTTAAAACTATTTTTGTGTGCTTTTGTTTCTGTTTACCATGTAAAACACAATAAAAAAAGTGTCCTTGGAATTCTGGTTCTGTGTCTAGACATTACTATAACTATGCAAAGGAAACAATACATGATAATTGGTATGAATGTAATATCTTTCTGGCGCTCTTTCAAGCAATTTAATTCAATATAATGTGGGAAGCAAAGAGAGAAACATTTGTTTTAGTGAGCTCTAAGGTTCAGTTATATGTATATTTTCTTCTGCATCTATCCCCTAAATGTTAACATTGTATTTCAGACAAATAGACTTTAAGAATTTGGAGCTAACATCCAGACTACCAGGAGAAACATCCAAGAGACAGACCATCATGAAACAGCATGACAATTTTTCACTCAAGAATATATAGGAAGGATATATAGCTCAGAGTCCATAGGTTAGGACTTCTGGCAATGGCTTAGTCAGAAGCTCTGAGTGACGAAGAAAAAGCAGCTAAGTTTTGTCTTGACATTAACTGGATGTCTCTTCTGGCAGAGAATACTCTAACTCAATTGGGCTGGTGGTAGGTCCTTCTCTTGAATTTTAAAGCTTATCTCAGAAAATTTATTGCTCTTATTTCTGTTCCTAAATTTTTCTCTAAGTTAAATGGTAATAATACATTATGCTTGGAAGTTAATTCTTAGTCTATACACCACTTACATCACTGAATTTTAACTCTGCCATATGCCCATCAACAAGCATACAGCCTAGAGTCACACAAATGCAGACCTCCAGTCTCTTCTATGTTCATTTTTTTATCTTTAGTTATCTTTGTTGTACAATATGTGTGTTGGCAGATCAACACTAATATCCACAGGAAACATATGTTCTGATCTCATTTCACTTACATATTGATTTAAAAAGTTGAAACAAGGCTTTTTAATAATAACTAAGAGACAGTGACCTTCTACATATAATGACACAAAGCAATTAACTTTCTTTCCGATCTTTGTGAGAAGGAAGGTTCTGTAGAAGATGTAATGTTTTTATCTGAGGATCAGGAACCCAAGGAGTTGAACTCTTGCCAATCCATAACTTCCTACATATGCATCAGCAGGGGAAGCTGTTCCACACCTGTGGGCTATTTTTCTACTTGATGGTTGGTTTAAGCAGCAGCAAAGCACAGGGGCCATACAGCTTTCCATGTTCTATCATAGGTTTTACTTAGACCCCCAAAGAATAGAGCAGGGGTTCCCAAAAATTATCCAGCCTGCCGGGTGATTTTGCCACAGCTGCTGTCCTGTTTAGTGGCCAACTTGGACCAGGCCCACAGTGCTGTGGGTTGTGGGTTATACTCTGAAGACTCCTCCTTCTCTCTATACTCTGAATACTCCTCCTTCTTTCTCATCTCCTCCTCTCAGTCTCAGGCAGGGTCAAACTACAGCCTGCCAAAAGCAGTTCCAGGTTTCCCATTGAAATATTAGTAAGTTTATTACTAACATTTATTTGTTCTTCATTTTAAACATTGTATTTGTTCACTTTCTGACCTTTACTTCAAAATAAAATAGTGCAGTGCACAGAAGAATTTGTTCATAGCTAGCTTTGTTCTTTTAAATAAAATCAGAGTCTATTCCTCCAATGGTCTGAGAGATAGTAAACTGACCCCTTGTTTAAAAAAATTCGAAGACCCCAAGTATAGAGGAAGACAAAGACAAACATTTACCTAAATGCCACTCCCCGAAATTCTAAAAGGTTAGAGTAATCAAAGCGGTATGTAGAGCCAGCTCCTCTTCCAGCCTTAATGAAATATCAAAAGATACAGGTCAATCATCAAATCTGAGAAATGAGAGACTGACAATAGGCTCTGATCCTCTTTCCCTCTGGGAGATTCTGTGAAGTCTCATGAGAGTATTGGACAGGTGGTCAGAGTGTGGGGATTAGGTTGTCAAGCCTCTTCTATTTCCAGGAATTAGAAATGATTGAATAGTGACAATCAGAGTGTTGGTGTAGAATCCTTCACTGTAGAGACCAACCATTATTTGTTCTGCAGGTCTCAGAAATGATTTTTTTCTCAAGGGAAAAGGAAGCAAAGGAAACTGGAAAGTCTCAATATGTTTAGTATAGTTTCATATTCTCTTGTATAGTTTTAAAATGCCTGTTGGTGTCCAAACCGTCATCCTCTGAGGTATGTCAATACAATCCTGAACATGCTTTTCCTTGAGCAGATGGCTTCAGAATGCCATTGCGGTCATGTTCTGAGATACTCTGATTAAAGGGACAAGACCACAAAGAGTTCAGAAGTATGAGCTCTGCAGTGACATGGTTACAGAACTCGGTATCTCCCTTCTAGTTTCCCCATCACTCTTCTTGGCCCCAGATACTCACAATTAAATAACCTCCCAAAGCAGCAATAACTTTGATATCTCCTGGTCTCAGGTAATCCACTGGAAATACAGAGAATGATATTTGAATGGGAGGGAGGCAATTTGCATTCAGATTCTAGTGTTTCTTGCTCTGAAAAGACCAGAATACTCCCTGCATATACACTGGCCAGTAGGTCACTTAGGGCCAAAATTCCATGGATCACGTATGATGAGTTTATATGGTCCACTTTTCCCTCTGAAAGACAGAGAGAGGACAGAAAAAAATTTTGTATAGTGGGCATAAAGCTTGTCTCGACAAGACTGAGCTTTGACCTTTAGCAACACTCCTGGTTTTCTGAGGGCAACCAGGGGAGACCACTAAGTGCAGAGCCACAATCAGTCCTGAGAACCACTTCCTGTGAGCTACAAAACAGAAAAAAATGAAACACTGCCAGGGCATACCTAAGCTTTTAGGGGGGCTCAGCCCACCAGATGTATCCTCAGATTTTCCTGGTGAGTAGAAATAATTTAACCCCCATGGGGTTTCTCAAAACACCCACTGTGGATGCTTTTTTCCTCAGAGTGGATGGTTGAGGAATTTCCAAAGAGATGCCTGGCATTACATTTTTAGCCAGTATCTGACTATTTCTCCTTTATATACATCAGGCAAAATAACAGCCTCTATCAAATAATTTGGCCCAGAAATTCCAGCACCAAAGTTTATTTGAGAACCCCCTTTTTCTAGATTAAGTCAGCTCAAAAATAGCAAAGACAAATTTTTCTATCCTTTCCCAATTTGTCCTTTGCAGGACATAACCAGAATACAGACTTTGACTTTTGTCCCTCCTTTAGAAATAGAGAAGTTCTCTCTTGGGGATTTGGCTCTTCCCTTCCTTTAACCTTTAAATACAATAGGAGTACAGCCTAGAAAGACCAAGTTCCTAGATATCCCTTCTAATCTTAGTTTGCCTTTAAAGTAAGCTTGCAAAGAGTTACCTTAATTTATAACCTTCCCTTTTGTAACCTATAATTTTTACAGTCACACCCATAGCTTAGGTATTGTTACTGTGTGGGAAATCGAAACTGTTCCCCCCAGCTATTTGGACTTTGACTGAACCTCAGGCTTGAAGAAT
>PVKC010000799.1:23038-59093 GCA_004027635.1 Crocidura indochinensis
CCATTTTCCAGACATACCATCTGCCTGTGTACGTGATAAACATGCTCTGCTCAAGGTTCGTTCTTATTAAATGTTTTAAATGTGTCTTGTCATGTTGCCATTGGTCAAAACCTGGTTCTTTGTTCCATTAAACACGCCCATGCAAAACTGCTTAAAAACCCTCAATTCTGTTCAATAAACACTCTTGATCTCTCTCTCTTTGTCAAGAATCATTACTAACTTTTGCCTCCACAGGAATTCTCACAGAAGAGCTGTAAAACCCACCACTTGTGCGGTTACCTGTAGAGCAAGACCCAAGCTGCTGGTCAGCTAGGGTCCCAGCCCTTTAGGGCTGGCTCCAGGGACACCGCATTACTGTTGTACTCTTCTTTGTGATTATAATTATTCTTCACCTCTGGCTAATTTTACCCCTATAAATTCCCCTGCTCAAAAAACTAAATTTGTCACACTCCTGCCAGAAAAGTGTTGACCCCACACATACTGCGTGTGGTATCATTATTTCATATTTCATATTCGTCTGCTCATGTTACCCATTTATCTCCCGTGAAAGGTTTATGACCCACGAGAATTGCTGAGACGCAAGATGTCTACAACAAAACACAGAAAAAGAAAACCCTAGATGTCTGAGAGGACTGTGCCAAAGAGAGAGACAGACAGAGACAGAGAATGACACAAAGAGAGAGGAGGGAGGGAAGGTGTGAGGGATGTGGTGCAAGAGGGAGGGAGAGAGGGAAGAAGGAAGGCAGACATGGGTGGATAGATTGGAGAGACAGATGTCATGTCAGCTAGGAGATAACAGCTTTGACCTGAGGACAAATTTGAATGAGCCCCAATGAGGTGAAAGTCAGGAACAAACAGAAGAACAGACAGTCACCCATTTTCTGGGCATTTTGGGTTTTCACCAAAAATCAATTCCATGTCAATCTGTCTTCTGAAGACTCCAAGGAACACTCGCATCTAATCCACCTCAGGAGTCACAGTTTCTCTTGCGTTGGCCATCAACATCACCAAGGATCTGGGTGACTGGTTCCTGTGGGACTTCCCTGACTCTCACCAGACTTCTAGGCCTTAATAAGGTTACAGTCATGTTGTGACCCTGACACATTTGAGTCTCTTAAGAATTGCAGAAAAGTAAGGACACCCAGAAAGAGCTTTGCTATTGGCCATAGCAACTGACCAGGATAAAGTCGGTTGGGCAGGAGGGAGATCACTACAGAAAAGTGTGGACAATACAGTGAGTGACTCTTTCAGATGACCAGCAACAGGAAAAGCCACCAACTGTCCCTTGGGTAGAACATGACAAGACTTGTAACAGACTTCACTGGGATGGATCCTAATCTTGATGAGAATTGGAGGCTTACCTGAGATAGGAATGTTCCTAGATGGTCCCATGTTTGGGCATTGGATAACATCCTCAGAAACCTAAGGGGGGGAATCAAAGCATCTCAGGGTTGAAAGGACTAGGAGCACCAGAGCTAGCGCCAGTCCAGATAACTAGGCCCACCTTGAGGATGAGCCAAAATGAGCATTGAGGATGGCTCCATGGTAATATGAAACACCAGTAAGATTGAGATCTGTTCCCTAGTTAAGAACCCTCTGTGTGAGTAATCAGATCTCATATTACTTAATTTATGTCTTGTTTCTAATTGGTTGGAAACATCTTGGGTATAGAACCTTGAATTGGAGTTTAGGCCATGTAATCCCACTTCTGGGTGTGGTCTGTTCCTTCCTAATAAATAGGTGTATCTGTAGGAAAATGTTCTTTTTGAATTTCTGGATTTTCCACTGAGCTTGCTGCTTCTTAAGGCACAAAAACTTACATGTTGGAATTCCTGAATCCATTTCTCCTTGTGTGTGTGCATCAACTATTTTCTAGATCAATGTTTTCTTGGAGACCCATGTCTCTCCAGTCTCCTGGCTTTAGAACCCAAGGATTAATTCTTTATACCCCTCCATGATCCAAAGAGAGAACTACCATAAGTTACTCTCATGACTTACCACCCCAATGAAACTATCAGCACCCCTGATGAGTTTCCCCAATTTTGTATTCCTCAATAGTGTTCTGCTGAGATGGGCAATTGATTGGCAACTCCAGACTCAAATATTCTGAGGGCACCTTGTACCCCTTATCCTCTTTGATGAGAATATGGAGGATCTTATTTGGGAGGGAGCAGTGTTAGCCACACCAGGCAGGATTATTGAGCTCTATGAACTGAAATCTAGAAATATCTGGCTTAAATTAAAAATTACTCCTGTCAGATTGGGGGAATCAAATGGGATACTGGGTTTGAACATAGGTCAGTCCTTGGTTGGTTGCTTGCAAGGCACAGGCCCTACCCATTGTGTTATCACTCGGGCCCTAAGTGGGGGCACTGCCAAGGGTGGGGCACTGCCAAGAGCAGAGGTATTTTCAAGGCAAAACAAATGGAAACCCCTGACATATTTCTCCTGCCCCCTACCCTGCTGAGTTGCCCACACACTGACGGTCACCCAAATGTGAAAATAAGCAGGTACACGCACACTGTTCTTGCTGGTCATCAGGTAAGGTTTTGCCTGGAAGAAGAAAGAAGAGGAAGCTGGTGTAGTTCTGTCCAGCGTGCTTTGTGTCACCAACCCTATTCTGAACCGAAATTGAGAAGTGATGACCCTTGACAGCTTCATCATCCTTCTCCTCTGCTCAACATTTCCTAGTCCCTACCCCAAAGGCCGAGGATACTGGTTCCCTGCACTGGGACGGCAGATCAACTCACAAAAGCAACTAGAATAAAGCCTCAGTGACTCCCAAGAAGGATAATCTGTTCTCTCTGTGCTTACCAAGAAAGCTCAGGTGGGTATTCACTCTAGTTCTTAGTCTACACAACGTTTTTGAAAAAGCTAGTGTACTCCAACCTCATCGGTCCTCAAGACACCCATAATGCTATCTCTTCCATCACTGGGCTCCTTTCTTCACAGGAAGAAAAGTCAGACAAAAAACTTTTTATTGGCCAACCCATTTAGGGGTTTGTATTCTTCAACCAGAGTATCTCTGGAAATAAGTTGAAAGATATCATAGATACACCACAAAGCACCAAGCATCTTTCTGACAACTTGGATCTATAAATGCAACCCAAGATATCAAAAATGCATAGAATTATCTTTCTGCTGAGGTGCATGCCTAGTTATCTGTCTGAAAATTTGGAAATAATCATGGTGGAGCAAGTGGGCTAAGGCATAAAGTCCTTTGATTTACAGTTTCCTGGGATCTCTGTCATGACTATTTTCATCATGGATGACATCTTATTTCACCATGCTATCTTTTCTTGATAATGTCATCACAACTATCAGTTCCTCCTTCCTCAAACTTTCTGCCCTATTGCTCACATCAGAATGCCAGCTGGAAATTGCTAACATTTCTTTCTGTTTAAAAACTGCTTTGTGCAGCTCGGACTTTTGCAGGTTCCCTGTGACACAAAGGGATCCCAGATGTTCTTAATCCTTCCAGCCACTAGGAGTTAGCATCTCTCAAAATGCAAGATATAAAACTTGATTCTGATTAACCAGAATCAGAAACAGATAAGTGAGTATTAAGGAGACTGCTGAGGGCCTTGGTGAGAGGCTTTCAAAGACCACATAATAAGCTTTCCCACGAATGCTGAGAAGAAATGGCTTCACTCTACCTGTGTGGGACATGCGAAAACAATATTGCCTGTGAAATTATGCATCCTTGACTTCTGTCCCACAGGTTCTAGCTAAGGAAAGAAACAGGAAGGTTGGAATTTAGGAAGAGGTATTATAAGGGAAAAATTGAGGTGCAGGTGAGGACTAATTTATATTAGGCACAAATAAGACATGGGGTTTCAGTACAGTGCAGAATGTGCTGCTGTTGTGGGTTGATATAGTTTTGAGCCTCACCACCAAAATGCATCCCTGGAACTTTCTGTAAGTTATCTCTGAATGTAGAACTATAGGTATTGGCTGGATATATCAGTTCGCTCCCCCAAAGAAAATAAAAAAGAAGACATGGGGCTTTTATTGTTGGGAAGAAAATCCTAGCCTTAAAACAGATCTCTAAGGCTTCTGGATGTTTCCCCAAGTCTTTTCTGTACCAGAGGGAGAAATCGTCGTCCCACACCCTGCCACCTTACCATGTTGTTCCAGAGACCACTGGCTATATGGCCAAGTGTCTTCTGACTGAAGTGGAAACAATCGGGCTCAAAGTAAGTCAGGTCAGGCAACCCTTCCTATTTATAGGGAGTAAGAAGGGCTATGCTGAGATGATGGAGGACACAAAATACACTCAGAACCAATGAAACATTAGCTTCCTTTACCTCAGTCCTGGGCATTTCAAACCTTTCCAAGAAGGGTTGCAGGACCACGGTGAAGTCACGTCTTCTGTCATAGTGCCCACTATAGATCAGATCCTCTACAAGCCTCTGCAGAAAGAGAGGAAATCACATGAGGTCAAAAGAATTTGCCTCTGTTTCTGTAGAATTAATCTCTTTCTCCACATTATTCAACAGCTGGCCTAGGAGAGAAATTTATCTGCAAAAGAATCTCAGGTCCTCAGGTTCTAGTTCCCTTTCAATCAACCTATCAACCCAAACCCAGTACCAGACACTTGACAAAGGTATGGTAATTGAAGGAAAGTGGAAACAGTGTCATAGTTTTCATATCCTTTACATTGACTCTGATTAGGAATCTTGAATGACCAAGTAGCGAGTGTCATTTTCCTTGGATAATTCTGTCATTGGTATATTTCCCCCTATTTGTTCAGATAATGAAAAGTGAGTTAAGAGTGGCACAACATTGGGCCTGGGAGATAGCATGGAGGTAAGGCGTTTGCCTTTCATGAAAAGGTCATCGGTTCGAATCCCGGTGCCCCATATGGTCCCCCATGCCTGCCAGGAGCAATTTCTGAGCATGGAGCCAGGAGTAACCCCTGAGCGCTGCCAGGTGTGACCCAAAAACCAAAAAAAAAAAAAAAAAGAATGGCAAAGCACACTTGCTGCTTCCTTTTGGATTATTCTTGGTCATACTTGGCAGTTTCCAAGGGTTACTTCTGGCTCTATACTCCTGGTTGATTCAGGGGACTATTTGGAATACCATGAAATGAACATTAATCAGCTGGATTCAATGCAAGTGCTTTATAACTATCACTCTGAACCCCACACTTGCTTGTACTACATGTGTACCATGTAAAATGTATGCCTAGGTGTATGCATGTCCCTGAATATGCCCACTGTCTGGTGAAGGCTCAGAAAGTCTAGCATCTGTAATGTGATAGAGCCATGATTCCCACAGCTAACACTTAAGACTCAGTGTCATGAGAACCATTGCCCCAATTCTGACCCCCATGTGTCATACTCTGACAGTTCATCACTTGCCAGAGGGACACCATTTGGGATACAACTCTAGGCTGTAAAGGAAGCCAGGCTAGTGTGCCAGGAAACAGGAATGTGAGAGGAACCAAGGCCATCCTGAAAGAAAACTAGAATGCTGAGAGCAACCCTGATCTCTAGGGAGTCTTCTATAGTCAGTGGATCCATGAACGAAGATGGGTGCAATCTATTCTAGGGAAGATCTTTTCTAATTGAATAACTGGTAACTTTTATCTCTTGTGAGCCATTCATCTGTATCTTCATCTAGTATAAAGGGTGTTCAACAAAACCTTACCAATCCTTTAAATCCCTCCAGTGTTACTGGTTAATCTCAGTATTGGCCCCAAGTGATCACAGAATTTACATTCTAAATAGCAGAACAATGTTGTCTAGGAGGTATTTACTATAAGCATCTATTTTTGTGTAATTTGTTTTTGGTCTTGGTTGCGGGGACACACAATTGATGCTCATATGGTACTCCTGGCAATGTGCTCAGAAATCACTCTGGGGTTGGGTAACCAGATGAAACACTGTGGGATTGAACTGTGATCTTTCCTAGGTCAGTGCATATAAGGCAAACACCCTACAGATTGCACCACTGGCCTGGCCCAGTACAGGCATCTTTTAAAAGTATTATAACACCTTTATCTAAGCAGTGAGTTGGAAATAGAAGGAAACCAAGAGACAGATGAGGTATACATATCCTTCACAGGTAATGATATTCCCCTCGAGTGTGCTGGGGAATAGCTCTATTCCAAGAACTCCATGAACAGATTAGGCACCAAGCCCACATAGTGCTTGTGTGTCATCCAAGAAGGATGAAAGTCTACAATTGTTATTCCAAGGGACTACTTTGAGGACTTTTTTTGTGTTTTGGAGGGTTACTTCTGGCTATGTGCTCAGAAATTGCTCCTGGCTTGGAGGACCATATGGTATTCCAGGATTGAAACGAGGTTCGTACTGGGTCAGCCATGTGCAAGGCAAATGCCCTACCGCTGTGCTATCCCTCCGCCCCCCCCCTTTGCGGACATTTTGCCATTTACCTGATACTTCTTATTGAAGTTAACAACTTGATCAAATTCTTGGGCATCTTCATTAAATTTCATGACACAGGGACACAACTTCCTGCAACGAAAATCAAAGATCTGTTCTTATCCGACCAGCACTGATTGCAGGCATGATGCACTCAGAGTGTATCTGACCTGAGACTCAGAATACTTTTTATTTGGAAGTATAAGAAGTCAGGACAAAGGGGCTAGTCAGGACATGGAGAGGGTATCAGGGCTGATATCAATGCATTGGAAATAGCATGCTAACAAAAATTCATCATTTTACTGCCATCTACCCTCTCAGTACCCTCATGCCATCTTCACGGGATATATGTGGTCTGCATCATGTGATATTTGACATGGATCTTTAGGGAAATAGCTAAAATGCACTGTACCTTCCATGAGCTAATATAAACTTGGTGAATCATTCATCAAACCTGCAATGAACATCTGCTATAACCCATATTTTTCCTGCAGTGAATCAAGTGCAGTGACCTCTGGGGAAGTGGTTCATGAATAATTTCCAGAAGATCTTCCAGGGTGGTGTGAAGGAGTCTGAAGTAACATAACAGGGGCATTTCAGTGAACTTTTTAAATTGACCATACACAAGCTGACCTACTACCTTTTGGAGAAGTTAGTCCTTCTTCCCCAGTGAACCAAATAATAATCTGCAACTCCATGGCAGCAGCATAGTTGATTTTGGGTATCCAGATTTCAAGGACAGCAGAAGCCCATACTAGGGCCAGGGAAACAGGAGGATTCTCATCTTAGCTGTTTTAAATTTGAAATCTGATTACCTTAGCATCCTCACACTGCCATCCTTGGGTTTTGTAACCAGTAAAATATACTTTCTGCTGAGGTAACTATGGGACTTTTGGAAATACAGAAAGAAGCTTCCATCTCACTTTAGTTGATCTGGATGACAAATGTTTTCTATCTCCTTGTATATTGCCTTCAGGCTGGTAATCTCCAATGGCGATACCACATTCACCACCATCCTGGGAACCTGATCAAAGAGGAAATGATTTGCTGAGAGATCCCAAGGTGGGTGGTACTAGTCTCTCATCTGCATCAGGATCAATTCTTTTGCTGACTCTGAGGTATATTGCTGACCGTGAGGTCTATGGCTGACTGTCTCTCAGGTTTCTGGACTGCTCCACTGCTTCTTGGATGCTAACTCTTACTCGTGGTCTTCAAGAAAGAACCTAGCATGTAGGTTCCAGCTGAGAGCCATATTTGCCATCAAGCTCTTTCTTTTTGGAAGAAACATCGGTCAGCCCCAGTCTTCATACCTCTCTCTGCAGAATGTCCAGAGCATGCTGAATGCCATTTTGAAGGATTTCAGGAGTAACGTTGAACTACAAGAGAAAAAAATATCCCGGCACTAATTAATGATACTGACCATCTCCATGAATAATAAATATATATGTACATATATATAAATACATATATGTAAGTATATATGAACCTCCTTCAACACAATGCGTGGGAGATCATTCACTATGTCTATGTCCTACTTTAATTTTCAAATTTTAGGGTTTCACAAAGAAAAATAATTATCTTGGGACAACAATGTTTTCTTAGAGGTATCCAGCAACCCAGTATCATTTGAGGTATCACTATTCCAAAAATATACATGAGGAAGTCAAGGTTCATAGATGTGGCAGCACCAGCAGAGTAGGTGAAATATTTTCATATTTAAATTTAATTAATAATGATTAGAATTACACTTATATAATTATAATTAATGAAGTAATTATTAAACATTACTAATATTTAGTATATTTAAATATTTAATCATAATGTGATATATTACTTATAATTAATAAAATATCTAGTATTTATAAATTCAGAATAAATTTTGTTTATATAATGATTAATTTACTAATATCAAATTTATATGTATATCATATTAAACTATTAATATAAAATTAATGCCTTAATATAAAATGATTTATACTAGTATTTAATATTTTTAAATTACTAGATTAATGTTTAATCATTTTTTCTATTCTTATCTTCCACGGGCTATGATTATTTTATCATTTTGACATCTTCATCTTTTTTATTTTAGTTTCTATTTTTCTTTTTTTTCTTTATTGAAACATCTTGATTACAAATATGATTGTGATTAGGTTTCAGTCATGTAAAGAACACCCCCCCCCTTCACCAGTGCAACATTCCCACCACCAATGTCCCAAATCTCCCTCCATCCCACCCCACTCCCCACTGCCACCCCCCGCCGTAATCCAGACAGGTTTTCCAGTTCCCTCTTTAATTCACATGGTTATGGTAGTTCTCAGTGTAATTATTTCTATAATTGCACTCACCACTCTTTGTGATGAGCTTCATGAAGTGAGCTGGAAGTTCCAGCCTCCTCTCATTGTCTCAGGATTGCTATAAAAATGACTTTTATTTTTCTTAAAACCCATAGATTGAGACTATTCTGCGTCTCTCTCTCCCTCTGACTTACTTCACTCAGCATGATAGATTCCATGTACATCCATGTATAGGAAAATTTCATGACTTCATCTCCCCTGACGGCTGAATAATATTCCATTGTGTATATGCACCACAGTTTCTTTAGCCATTCGTCTGTTGAAGGACATCTTGGTTGTTTCCAGAGCCTGGCTATTGTGAATAGTGCTGTAATAAATCTTGGTGTGAGGAAGGGTTTTTTGTATTGTTTTCTTGTGTTCTTAAGGTATAACCCTAGGAGTAGAATAGCTGGGTTGAATAGGAGGCCAATTTCCAGATTTTGAGAGGTATCTCCATATCGCTTTCCACAGAGATTGGACTTCATGGCATTCCCACCAGCAGCGGATAAGAATTCCTTTCTCTCCACATCCCCACCAGCACTGACTGTTCTCATTTTTGGTGATGTGTGCCAATCTCTGTGGTGTGAGATGGTATCTCATCGTTGTTTTGATTTGCATCTCCCTGATGATTAGTGATGAGGAGCATTTTTTCATGTGTATTTTGGTCATTTGTATATTTTTATTAAAGTCTGTTCATTTCTTCTCCCGTTTTTTTGATGGGATTAGATGTTTTTTTTTTATGTAAAGTTCTGTCAGTGTCCTGTATATTTTGGATATTAGCCCCTTATCTGATGGGTGTTGGGTGAATAGTTTCTCCCACACATAGGGTGGCTCTTGTATCCTGGGCACTATTTCTTTTAAGGTGCAGAAGCTTCTCAGCTTAATGTATTCCCATCTGTTAATCTCTGCTTCTACTTGTTTGGAAAGTGCAGTTTCCTCCTTGAAGATGCCTCTAGTCTCAATGTCATTGAGTGTTTTACTGACGTGTTGTTCTATATACCTTATGGTCTCAGGTCTGATATCAAGGAGTTTAATTCATTTGGATTTTACTTTCGTACATGATGTTAACTGGAGGGTCTATGTTTGCTTTTTTGCAAGTGATTAACCAGTTCTACCAGCACCACTTGTTAAAGAGGTTTTCCCTGCTCCACTTTGGATTTCTTGCTCATTTGTCATAAATTAGGTGATTGATTGTATGTCTGGGGAACATTGTCTGAGAACTCAAGACTATTCCATTGATCTTAGGTCTGTCTTTATTCCAATACCATGCTGTTTTGATAACTATTGTTTTGTAGTAAATTTAAATTTGGGGAAAGTGATGCCTCCCATTTTCCTTTTCCCTAGGAGTGCTTTAGCTATGTGAGGGTGTTTATTGTCCCAGATGAACTTCATAAGTGTTTGATCCACTTCTTTGAAGAATCTCATGGGTATTTTAAGGATATCGAATTAAATTTGTATAATGCTTTGGGGAGTATTGCCATTTTAATGATGTTAATCCTGCCAATCCATAAGTAAGGTATGTGTTTCCATTTCCATATATCCTCTCTTATTTCTTGGAGCAGGGATTTATAGTTTTCTTTGTATAGGTCCTTCACGTCTTTGGTCAAGTTGACTCCAAGTTATTTGAGTTTGTGACGCACTAATGTGAATGGGATTGCTCTCTTGATGTCCATCTCTTCCCTATCATTATTGGTGTATAAAAACGCCATTGATTTCTTTTGTGTTAATTTTGTAGCCTGCCACCTTGCTATATGAGTCTATTGTTTCTAGAAGCTTTTTGTTAGAGTCTTTCTAAGTACAATATCATGTCATCTGTAAACAATGAGAGCTTGACGTCTTCCTTTCCTATCTGGATTCCCATGATAACTTTTTCTTGCCTGAACACTATAGCAAGCACTTCCAGTACTATGTTGAAGAGGAGTGATAAGAGCGGACAGCCTTGTCTTATAACAGAATTTAGAGGAAAGGCTTTTAGTTTTTCTCCACTGAGGATAATATTTGCCATTGGCTTGTGGTAGATGGCTTCTACTAGATGGAGAAAGGTTCCTTTCATTCCCGTCTTGCAGAGAGTTTTGGTCAAGAATGGGTGTTAAACATTATCAAATGCTTTCTCTGGGTCTATTAATGTGATCATGTGATTTTTATTTTTATTCCTGGGATGAAGCCTACTTGGTCATAGTGTATGATCTTCTTGATGATGCATTGGATACTATTTGCCAGGATATTGTTGAAGATCTTTGCATCTGCATTCATCAGGGTTATTGGTCTGTAATTTTCTTTTTTGGCAGCATCTCTGTGCGGTTTTGGTATCAAGGTGATGTCGGCTTCATAAAGGCTGTTTGGGAGTTTTCTCATTTTTTTCAATTTAATGGAAGCACCTAGCTAGGATTGGCAGTAGCTCCTCTTGAAATATTTGAAAGACTGAGGCTCAGGAGATAGCATGGAGGTAAGGTGTTTGCCTATCATGCAAAAGGTCATCGGTTCCAATCCCAGTGCTCCATATGGTCCCCCGTGCCTGCCAGGAGCAATTTCTGAGCATGGAGCCAGGAGTGAACCCTGAGCACAGCCGGGTATGATCCCCCCCCCCAAAAAAATAAAGATTTAAAAGAATTCATTAGGATATAAATATGGGCGTTGGCTTTTCTTTTTGGGCAGATTTTTGATTACAGTTTAAATTTCCTCAATAGTGATGGGGGCGTTTAGATATGCTAGATCCTCCTTACTTAACTATGGAATGTGATAAGTGACCAAGAATTTATCCATTTTTTCTAGGTTCCTATGTTTAGTAGCATAAAATTTCTCAAAGTAGTCTTCCCCTTTTCATTACTAATAAGGGTTATCAGGATTCTATCTCTCTTTCTTTGTGAGTTTTGCCAATAGTCTATCAATCTTGTTTATTTTTTCAAAGAACCAACTTCTGCTTTCGTTGATCTTTCCGATTGTTTTTTGGTTTTCCACTTCATTCATTTCTGCTTTCAGCTTTGTTATTCCTTCTGTCTCCCTATTTTTGGATCCTTTTGTTGGTCATTTTCCAATTTTATGGGCTGTGTAATTAAGTTATTCAGGTATGCCCCTTCTTCCTTCCTGATGTGTGCTTGTAAAGCTATAAATTTTCCTCTCAGGACCGCTTTTGCTGTGTCCCATAGATTCTGGCAGTTTGTGTCTTCAGTATCATTTGTTTCCAGGAAAGTTTTGATTTCTTCTTTGATTTCATCTCGGACCCATTGGTTGTTCAGTTGTAGGGTGTTTAATTTCTAATTGTTAAAAGTTTTTCTTTTGTGTGCCTTTGTAGTTCACATCTATTTTCAGAGACTTGTGCCAGCAAAGGTAGCCTGCAAGATTTCTATCCTTTTGTTTTATGGAGTTATGTTTTATGTATCAGTATGTAGTCTATCCTGGAGAATAACCCATGTACATTGGAGAAGAATGTGTATCCAGATTTTTGGGATGACACTCCATCCCAAAAACCTGGATACACATTATATATATATATCCTCCTTGTGCCATTGCTCTTTTCAGGGCTATTATGTTTTTGTTGGGTTTCACTCTAGTTGACCTTATCAAGTGTAAATAGGGTCAAATTGAGGTCTCCCACAATTATTGTGTTATTATTGATGTCTTCTTTCAGATTTGTCAGTAATTGTATTGAATAATTTGCTGGTCTCTCATTGGGTGCATATATGTTTAATAGTCTGATTTCTTCCTGTTGCACATATCCCTTGATTAGTACATAGTGTTCATCTTTGTCCCTTACCACTTTTCTGAGTATAAAGTTGGTGTCATCAGATATTAATATTACCACCCCAGCTTTTTTTAAGGGTGCTGTTTGCTTGAATGATTTTCCTCCAGCCTTTGATTTTGAGTCTATGTTTGTTCTGACTATTCAGGTGTGTTTCTTGTAGGCAGCAGAAGGTTGGATTCATCTTTTTGACCCATTTTTTCACTCTGTGTCTTTTAATTGGTGAATTTAATTCTTTGACATTGAGGGAGATGATTGTCATAGGATTTAATGTCATCTTTGTAGATAAGTTTGCTGTATTTGTTGGTCTCTCTTGTCTTAAAGTAGATCTGTCAATTTTTCCTTTAAGGCTGGTTTTTTATCTGTGAAGTTTATGAAATGTTGTTTATCCATGAAGCTATATATCCTTCCTTCAAACCTGAACATGAGTAGGGCTTGTGCAATATTCTTGGTGAGGCATTAATTTCATCCAGTCTTGTCACAATATCCCACCACTGTCTTCTGGCCTTGAGAGTTTCTTGTGACATGTCTGCTGTAAGTCTTAGGGATGTTCCTTTGAATGTAATTTCCCTTTTTGATCTTGCTGCTTTCAATATTCTATCTCTATTTCTGGGATTTTTCATTGTAACGAGGATGTGTCTTGGGGTGTTTTTCTTTGGGTCTCTTTTAGCTGGTACTCTTTGGGTATGAGGGATTTGATTGCATGTAGTATTTAACTCTGGGAGTCTCTTTGATGATGTCTTTGACAGTTGATTCTTCCTGGAGATCTCCTACCTGAGTCTCTGGGACCCCAATGATTCTTATGTTGTTTCTGTTGAGGTTATCAAAGACTTCTATTTTCATCTATTCGCATTCCTTGAGTACTTTTTTCTTTGCCTTATCATTTGTCTTAAGGTTATTTTCCAATTTCTTCTGCTGTGTTGAATTTTTCTGCATCTCATCTTCCAGTATGCCAGTTCTCTCCCTAGTTGCTGTTACCCTGCTGGCAGTGTCATCCACTGAGGTTTTCAGTTGAGCTACCATGTTTTTCAGATCTGTTATTTCAGTTTGGAGTTTTCTGATTTCTGTCTTTGTGTTCTGTTCAAATAGATCTATGTTTTGAGTTTTACAAACATCTTCCCTATTTCTATTTTAAGTTCCTTATCCAAGAGGTTAATCAGATGGTTGGAACTTTTTAGATCATTCGAGTTATTGTCTTCATTCTCTGTGCATGGTGTTTGCCTGTGAGGTTTCCCCATTGTCACGCTGAGGCCGGTAGGATCGTTGACAGGAATGCTGATGAAATCCAGTCTCAGACAGCACTGAAGCAGGCAGGAACTCTGATGAAATGCGCCTTTCTGACTCCCGGCAGAAACCAGCAGGAATCAGTGTATGTACGTCCCGACCCACCTCTGAAGCAGGCAGGATAACTGGCAGGAACACTGATGAAATCCAGTCTCAGGCAGCTGACAACAGCATGACCCAAGATGGCTTCTGAGCCCTTCTGACTCCCAGCAGAAACCAGCAGGAATCCTTGTGTGTACATCCAAAACCACCTCTGAAGCAGGCAGGATCGTTGGCAGGAATCCTGATGAAATCTAGTCAGGCAGCTGACAACAGCATGACCCAAGATGGCATCTGCACCCATCTGACTCCCAGCAGAAATCAGCAGGAATCAGCGTGTGTATGTCCTGACCCATCTCTGAAGCAGGCATGATCATCTGCAGGAATGCTGATGAAATCCAGTCTCAGACAGCTGACAACAGCATGACCCAAGATGGCTTCTGTGCCCTTCTGACTCCCAGCAGAAACAAGCAGAAAAAAGTGTGTGTACGTCCCGACCCACCTCTGAAGCCATATTTAATCGTTATTAATCATGTTTAGTATTTAGCAATTAGAATAGGGATCTGCCTTTACCAATCTACAAAGATAGGTAGAGTTTCTCTAGGTCATTGGGAATTTCTCTTGGATCTAGATGGATATTCTCAGGTGGCCTTGATATAAAACTGATTCAAAATCCATTGCTTGAATTGTTGAATATCCTTATCTCAGAAGGCAGTAGCCCTCTCAGATATCAACACAGGTTTCATACTTGGTGCTATTTAAGCCACATCAGAAGTGTGAAGCCAACATGCCAACCAAACAACCTACTGACTGATCAGGCTGCACTTCTCAGAAACACTTTTCTGGAGACGTACACTGTATTGAGGATCTGAAAACCTACCTTTTCAATGCAGGAATAACAAAATTCTTGGCCTCCTATAAACATGGTGAGTAACTTCCAGTCATCCTTATAATTTATTTTCTGAAATGGAACAGGAAACAGACATATGAATGCCATGACTCAGAATCATGCTCAGTAACACGGGCAGCAGCAATGGATACTACACTGCTTGGCTCTTCACACACCAGAGATTTTAGTAAACATTAATATCCTCTATTCTTTGGTTTGAGGATCATAGGTTGAGGATCATAGGATCATATGATCATAGGATAATAGGATCTGGTCCTCAGTTCCAGACCAGTGGGTGCTGTTTCGTAAAGGTATACCTTCTTAAATTCCATCATTCCTGTCTACTGGCAATAATAGCTTACCCCCTCTGTCTGATGGATTTCTCCGGCGCTCTTTCACTTCCAAGGTATTTTACATAGCTTGGACACATCTGGTGCCATCCAGTTCCCATAGACTCACCTTGTCATTTTTCATCTTTCTTATCACCTCCGTGACTTGGTTAGACATGTCCCTGTGAACACACACAGGAAAAATTGATATGAAGAGCAGAAGTGCAGAAGGACAGTGTAGCACAGAAAGCAGATATTCAATAGCAACTTCTCCTGGTTTGTGGGAGGGTGGAATGAAGGCCTGCCCTGTCACAGAGCCAATTCCCCATTCAGGATCCACCAGGTTAGGAAGGCACAGTTCATTATAACATGCTTAAAGCAGTGATACAGTTCAGAGGATGGGACCTGAAGTCGGGATTCTTTCTGATTGGCTGATTTCTTCCTCTCTTTAGAGCCTGTTCTTTCAAGACCAACATGGCTGGGAGACCCTCATTTCCAGTGAAGATCAGCGGCTCACTGTTAAACTCACATGGTGGGTCAGACTTATCTGCTTTGGACTCTTCATTACCTCTTGCAATCATGAATTCCTATTATTTATCCCAAAAAAAGGCACATGTGGTTATAAAATACTTCTATGAGAGGATGAGAGTCCCAGGGTAGTTAAGCCTTACTTACTAATTGAAAACCATTCTTGAGGTCCTTAACTTTCCAAGAGCCTCAGTTATATGGAAATTTTGGTTCATTAAAATAAAACTTTCTAATTACTTAGAAGGAGAAATAATATAAAGTAACAGTGTCTGCACTTGCCTTACATGTGGGTAACCCAGGTTTGATCCCTGGCATCCCATCAGGTGCTTTAATATAAGCAGGAGTATATCTTGAGCTCAGAGCCAGGACTGTACCCTGAGAACTGCCAGGTATGTCCCCAAAACAAAAACAAAATCCAAAATTCCAAGGGAGCACTCTTTATAAATACTAAAAAATCACTTGCAGTAGTAGAAAATAGTCATGTTAGAAGTAATTTAATTATTTCTGTGATCATGTCCACTGCCACTATTGGTATCACCATGATTATCAGGAACACAATCTTTGCCACTATGCCTAGCAGAATATAATAGTGACATGAGCTATTAGTGCAGCTGATTGGGTTTTAGTTGTATTAAATTAGTTACAGATAGCCTGGGTTAGATTTTGAATAAGCCACTTAACAATATGAAGATTCATTTTCTCATGTTAATCTGAAATTATTAGGACACCTTCTACATTCATGGAACACCATTTTGAAATGTTGAAGTTTATGACCATTAATATCATCAGAATGAAAGCATGTATTTGATCCTCTGATCTGTATATTCACAGGAAATCAATGAAAAATAAACATACAGTTTGTAAATGGCATAATAGTAACTATGTAGAAGGAATTTTCAAAGAACTTGGTAAAAACAGACAAAACAGGAGATCATAGTTTCAAATGAGTGCATTTCATTATACTGCTTGGTTCGGTGGTTTCATCTGTGACATGGAGATAATTATCACAAACTTATAGGCCAAAATTGACTTCAACAAAATTGACGAGCACAAAACAGCACAGATCCCTGGGCAATTGGAGGATATATCCAGGATTTTAGGTAAAGTTTGGATAATTTAATTTTCTCTACAAGGCTTAAGTCTTGGAAAACTTACTGACTTATTTATGCTAAACAATGACCCCATGTTTTTTTTTTATGAGTTGATTTATGCCTTAAATAGCATATTTTTTGTGAAGTAAAGCAAAGTTCCAATAGGAATGGAGCTATTGTATGGGGATTAAATCTCTGAGCCTGCATACAATCATGCCTGATTTTGTCCCTGGTATCACAAACGAATATACCATCAAGAATGATATGTGAGGGGCCGGACGGTGGTGCTAGAGGTAAGGTGCCTGACTTGCCTGTGCTAGCCTTGAACGAACTGCGGTTCTATCCCTTGGTGTCCCATATGGTCCCCAAGCTAGAAGCAAGTTCTGAGCACATAGCCAGGGGTAACCCCTGAGCGTCACTGGGTGTGTCCCAAAAACCAAAAAAAAAAAACTTTCAAAGAAATTTTGGGGCTGGTGAGGTGGCGCTAGAGGTAAGGTGTCTGCCTTACAAGCGCTAACCAAGGAAATATCGCAACCGAGGTTCGATCCCCCCACGTCCCATATGGTTCCCCCAAGCCAAGGGCAATTTCTGAGCACTTAGCCAGGATTAACACTTGAGCATCAAACAGGCATGGCCTAAAAAACAAACAAACAAACAAAAAACAAAAAAAGAATGATCTGTGAGTATTAGAACTAGGGGTAAGTCCCTGACACATTTTGCAAAGACCAACACCCCCTATGCACTAAAGGCAGTATATCTGTAAACCTTTACTTTTTTCCCATATAATAGAAAGATAAAGGTACAATTTTTATTACAAAATCAGTTAAGCTTGTAGAATTCAGTGTTTTAAAATATGTGTTCCCTTTTCAGTCATGACTTGAGTAAAAAAATATGCAGTAGTAAAAGACTCAGCAGGAGGCAGACATCAAAAATCTAATAGCTCTAATATGTGAGGTGTAAGATAGTTCTAGGGCAAGAATAATAGCGCAATGGGAAAGGTGTGATCACTAGCATGCTAGATAGCACATGGCTGACTCAGGTTTGATTCTAGGCATCCATGTGGTCCCCTGAACCCACAAGGAGTAATTAATTTCTGAGCACAGTGTCAGGAATAACCCCTGAGCTCTGCAAGATGTGCCTTCCTCATAAAAAGAATTTTCTAGAAGTAAGGTCATTTCATAGCTTTTCATCCTTAGTCTGGACATGGGTTTCCTGACCAGCTGGATCTCCGCAGGCTCTGAAATCATAAGAGGAATGAAACTGGAGGACCCAGCAATGCCAACTTCGCCATTAACTCTCCCTGGATTAGGATGTTCTGCTCTGCTTATTCTTATTGTTTTGCAAAAGTTTCCTAAAATCCTGCCACCTTGTTGCCACCTTCACCATCCTGCTAGCTTGTATGTGCACTGTACAGCTTACTAGAAGGTTCACAGTCATCAGTGCCTTGGAATCATTTCTCCTTGTACCCCAGTATGAAACTTTCTCATCCAGTATATCTCTCAGAAGAGGCAAAATTATCATGAGGTCAGAACTCAGAATCTCTACCTTATTGCATATTGGCCTCTTCAAACACAGACAGGCAAGTTGATAATCTGACCCTGAAATGTGTGATCTCCAATAAGGGAGTCCTGACATGTGCAGGGATAAGAGGTGAAGATTAAAATGAGCAGACAGACAGAGAAAAGTCAGAGCTGAGTCAGTCATCAATGAAAAACACAGAGCTGCCATCAATGTTTATGTGACTCATTCTTGAGACAGAGTTAGCAACTACCTGTGCCCCCAAGAAAAAGATTCACAGAAAGAGGCATCTCAAGTAGTCAAGGACTAGCCTATGATGTCCCAGTTTCTTTTTTTGTTTTGTTTTGTTTTGTTTTGTTTTGTTTTGTTTTGTTTTGTTTTTGTTTTTGTTTTTGGGTCACACCAGGCAGTGCTCAGGGGTTACTCCTGGCTCCATGCTCAGAAATTGCTCCTGGCAGGCACGGGGGACCATATGGGGCATCGGGATTCGAACCAATGACCTTTTGCATGAAAGGCAAACGCCTTACCTCCATGCTATCTCCCGGGCCCGATGTCCCAGTTTCTAATCAAACAACTGTTTAGAACAACTCCCTCCACCAGGTTTACAAAGGACATGTGTGATGCTGTGTAGGGTCCCTAGCTCACAATGAGATGCCTCCTGACACAGCCTCGTTGAGCCTGGCTCCAGCACTGTATTTCATTCCATGTCCAAGAGTGTAGCCTATCAGTTGAGAGTTGAATTTCCGGAGAATATCTGGAAGTACAAGAAAGGAATGTACTTAAATGCTCCCCACAAATCATACATCACGACTTTTATGAGTACCTGTGAACAGATAATGGAACAGAGCAGACTCTAACTTATGTTAAACCTTCATCTTTATTAGTTTTGAAAGAGAAAGAAATATCTATGTGTAAGAGGCAAAACCCAATACATGGTGCACATAGGTACTTGTGTGGTGAGCAACTCTGAGTAGTTTCTTCTTTCATACACAATTTCAGTCTCAGAAATAACATGATGTATTTCACAAAAGTCTAGCCACTTAAAACATCATATAGCAATTATTATATACTCAAATATGCCTTCAAATATTATGTCAATTTACATTAGATATTGAGACAACCCACCTACCATATCCTCTTCATTTACAGACATTATTGGTGTTTGCTAAAGGTCTTTTCATTCAAATATTTCAAACATAATGCTACTTCCTTCTAACTTGTAGTTTTATTTGATAAATGAGCATATATCTAGTCTGTATTTTTATTCTTCTTAAAAGAGTTTATCACTTTCTTTGATTTTGACATTTTAATTATAATAAATATTTTTATAAAAAATTTTTTTTTGATTTTTGGGCCACAACGGTGATGCTCAGGGGTTATTCCTGGCTATGTGCTCAGAAATCGCTCTTGGCTTAGGGGACAATAAGGGATGCTGATGATCAAACTGCGGTCCATACTGGGTTAGCTGCATGCAAAGCAGATGCCTTACCTCTGCACCATCACTCTGGCCACTCTAAAAATCATTTTTATTAAAATATTCTAAAATTATTTTTAGTTTTTGTCCTAAAAGTATTAATCTGAAGCCCAAAAATGAAAAGTTACACTTAAAGTTACCAAAAAAAAATACACCTAGTAAGATGAGGAAATAGAAAAGAGATTTAAAAAAATGAAGCTTAAGTAAGGAAAATTATTCAGCATATCAAGAGGAGTTCTTTCAGAGTTATAGATATCCCAGATATCCATAGAAAGGTAATAAAGGTGAAAGAGAAAAGAAAGACTATTGAAACAGATAATAGGGTAAAATTTCTTACATCTGTGCTCCCATATCAATCTTAAGGTTGAGAAAGTTTCCTCCAAATCAATATGACACTGATATTAAAAGAGAGACACTACTAAAATAAAATAAAATAAAATTTTGGACCAACAGCTATTAAAAAGTCATAAACAATAAAATACAGAACTAAATCAAGCAATATATTCAATGGATCACAGGACATGATAGTGTGTGGTTCATCCCTGGAATGCAAGGATGATTTTTATACATAATAATGTACATGTATAAAATGTAATATACAATGTATAATAGAAAAAAGAGATATCCTAAACAGATAAAGAAACCCTTATTCACTCTTGGTGGGTCTATCATCTGGTTCTTCTTTTATGGAAAACAATATGATCTGTCTCTCCAAAACTAGAAGAATAAAACTACCCTATGATCAACAATACTGCATTTTGTCACCCAACTCTCCCAAAAGAAATTCCAATTTATTTGAAAGTTTATTAAGCACACCTATGTACATTGACACACTTACTGCAATCATTAAGATATGTGAACAACCCAAAAAAGAAGACAGGACATTTTAAGAATAGCGAGCCTTTATAAATTGTAATTGTTAGGGCTGAGGAAATAAATGAAATGTTAAGAAGCAATTGTTGCATATGCCCACCCTGGATATCATCCCAGTATCCCAATAATATATGGTGCCTCTAAACTACCAACTGCAGCACCATAGCCAGTGGTGTGGTCCCCAGCACCACAGGGCCCAAACGGTACACATTTTGGGGCTCTAGCACTGAAAAACCTGCCTTATCAGTCAAATATAACAGGCAATCCCCCCCTAAGTTCCTAGACACCACTTGGAGCCCAAAAACAAAATCATCTAATAATGAAATGTTTGCATAAATATTAAAATAATATGTAAATTTTATACTTAGTTATATGCAAAACTCACATGATAAAAATTATATAATGAGTTTTAGTAATGAAGCTAGTGATAAAAATTATCCTAAAGACAATATGAAGCTGAGAAATTTATGTACCGCAAAGGAAATAATGAAGAGGACACAAAATCCACCCACAGAATGGAAAAAAATATTCAACCATACCCATCAGATAAGAGGCCAATATCTGGAAAAGGAATATAGGAGGCATTACTTTCCCCAACTTTAAACTGTCTTACAAAGCAATAGTTATCAAAGTAGCATGGTATTGGAATAAAGACTGACCCTGAGTACTCGGAGAATGTTCCCCAGATATACCGTCACCTAATTTTTGATAAAGGAGCAAGAAAACCTCTTTAATAAGTGGTGTTGGCACAACAGGTTAGCCACTTGCACAAAAGCGAACTCAAACCCGCAGCTAACACCATGTATGAAGGCAAAATCCAAATGGATTAAAGACCTTGATGTCAGACACAATGCCATAAGAGGATATAGAACAACACGTAGGTAAAACACTTCATGACATTGTTACTACAGGTATCTTTAAGGAGGAAACATCACTCTCCAAACAAGTGGAAGTAGAAATAAACAGATGGGACTATATTAACCTGAGAAGTTTCTGCACCTCAAAAGGAAATATTGCTCAGAATACAAGAGCCACCCACTGAGTGGAAGTCACTATTCACCCAATATCCATCAGATAACTGGCTAATATACAAAATATACAAGGCATTGACACAACTTTACAAGAAAAAAAATCATCTAATCCCATCAAAATTTGGGGAGAAGAAATGAACATTTTGACAAAAAAGAAATAGAAATGGCCAAAGACACAGGAAAAAATGCTCCACATCACTAATCATTAGGGAGATGCAAATCAAAACAACTATGAGGTACCATCTCACACCACAGAGATTGGCACACATCGCAAAGAATGAGAACAAGCAGTGCTGGCAGAGATGTAGAGAGAAAGAACTCTTATTCACTGCTGGTGGGAATGCCATCTAATCCAACCTTTATGGGAAGAGATACTCCATAAATATTCCTCCAAAAGCTGGAAATCAGCTCCCATATAATCCAGTTATACCACACATAGGGATATACCCTAGGAACACAAAAATACAATACAAAGATCCCTCCTCACACCTATCTTCATTGCAGCGCTATTTACAATAGCCAGATACTGGAAACAGCATAATTGCCACTCAATAGATGAATGGCTAAGGAAACTAGTACATAAATAAAAAGGGAATATTATGCAGCCGTTAGAAGAGATGAAGTCATGAAATATCCTATACATGGATGTATACTATTATGGTGAGTGAAATAAGTCAGTGGGAGAAAGATAGACACAGAATTGTCTCACTCATCTATGGGTTTTGAGAAAAATAAAAGACATTTGTGCAATGATTCTCAGAGACAAAAGAGAGGAAGACTGGAAAGTTCAGCTCAAGACTTGAAGCTCACCTCAGAGAATGATTGGTGCATTTAGAGAAATAATTACACTGAGAACCATCATAATAAACGTTACTGAATGAGGTAAGTAGAAAGCCTGTCTAGAGCACAAGCCAGGGTGAGGTGGGGAGGAGGAAGAGTGATGGGAATGTTTCACTGGTGAAGGTTTTTTTTTAATATAAATATATATACATATATATCACGAATAAATAGCCTTTACAAACAAAGAGGCTAATATATAAGATATTCAACATACCGACATATTTAAACAAGAAAAAAACCTCCTAACCCCATCAAAAAATAAGAAATGAACAGACAATTCCTCAAAGAAGAAATATAAATGACCAAAGACTCATGAAAAATGCTCCACATCACTAATCATCAGGGGGATACAAATCAAAACAATAAAGTACTATCTCATGTCACAGAGACTGGCACATATCACAAAGAACAAGAACAATCTGTCTGGCAGGGATATGGGGAGAAAGGAACTCATACACTGCTGGTGGGAATATAGTCTAGTCCAGCCTTTATGGAAAACAATATGAAGATTCTGCAAAAAACTGGAAATTGAGCTCCCATATGATCTGGCTATACCACTTTTAGGAATATAACCTAGGAACACAAAAACACAATATAAAGATACCTCATGCACAACTACATTAATTGCAGTGCTATTTACAATAGCCAGAATCTGAAAACAACCCAGTGCCAGACAACATATGAAACGGTAGTATATTTACACAATGGAATGCTATGAAGCCATCAGAAAATGAGGTCACACATATATGGATGAAGTATCATGCTGAGCGAAGTAATTCAGAGGGAGAGAGATAAATACAGAATAGTTTCACTTATCATTGGGTTTTTATAAAATAAAAGACATTATCGTAATCCTATACAGAGACAATAGAAATGAGGGCTAGAAGGTTCTGCCCACATATGAAGCTTACCACAAAGCGAGGTGAGTTCAGTTGGAGAAATAACTACACAGACAAATATCATGATGATAGTGAGAGAAATGGAATGTCTGTCTCAAATACAGGCAGGCGGTAGGGGCAGAGGAAGTTGGGGGCATCAGTGGTTGGAAATTTACACGGGTGAAGGGACCATATTTTTTTTTTTGGTTTGTTTTGTCTCTTTGTTTTTCAGGACAAACACGTTTCATGCTCAGGAGTTACTCCTGGCTAAGCGCTCAGAAATTGCCCCTGGGTTGGGGGAACCATATGGGACGCCTAGGGATCGAACTGTGGTCCTTCCTTAGCTAGCGCTTGTAAGGCAGACACCTTACCTTTAGGGCCACCTCGCCGGCCCCGACTATTTCATTTTTGTAACTAAAACCCAACCACAAACATCTTTGTAATCATAGTACTTAAATAAAGATATTTAAAATAATAAAAATTATCCTAAAAGAGTTGTTGACAAAATCCCACAAGGTAAACATTGAGAGCAAATTTTATTGTTTGCAGTCTTACATCTTAATATGTCAAAGGGAGACCATCCAAAGCATGGTCTTGGCACATAGTACATTTCAGAAATGGAACTGTGTCATCTTGAGAGGGATATCGCTCCAAAAATACATAAAGGGAGGCTAAGTTTATTGAATTATTTCTTTGTAATTTGTACTAAGAATCTGACTGTGTTTTGTTTCCTCTCTCTCTCTTGCTTCCTTTATTGAATACCATTTTTCTTTTTTATTTAACAAAGAGAACTTTATTGAAGTATAATTAACCAATAATAAACCACATATATAGTATTTAATAGGATAACTTTCATCCCATTAAATGATCATATGTTTATACTTGTGCAACATAATTATAACCAAGATAATAAGGATGTCTTTTTCCCTAGAAGTTTACTTTTGTTGTCTTGCAATCCTTGACCCTGGTCTTCCCATATTCTAGACAACAATTATTTTGCTTTCTGATCTAAGTCTCACTTGGTATTTCTATAAATAGAACTTTATACTAATAAACTGTAACTTTATATTAATGAGATCAGACTACAAGCATGTGTTTTGTTGTCTTTCACTCTAATTGTTTTGAGATTTATTTATTGAATTATTTACTTGTAATTTGTACTAAGAAGCTGACTGTGTCTTGTTTCCTCTCTCACTTGTTTCCTTTATTGAAAACAAAATTCCTTTAAAAAAAGTAATTCGGGGCCGGGCGGTGGCGCTGAAGGTAAGGTGCCTTGCGCTAACCTAGGACGGACTTCGGTTCGATCCCCCGGTTCCCATATGGTCCCCTGTGCCTGCCAGGAGCGACTTCTGAGCACATAGCCAGGAGTAACCCCTGAGCGTCACTGGGTGTGGCCCAAAAACCAAAAAAAAAAAAAAAAAAAAAAGTAATTCACTGTCACCATGTGCCTTAAATATAACTGATAGACTTTTAATTCACTTTGGTCTCCATAAAATAAAAAAATAACAATCTCTAGGGATTTCCTCATACTGAAGAAGTGCCACACTCCAATAACAACCACTACCACCACTGCAGCCGCTGCCATCATCACTTTTATCTTACAATTCACTCTAGGTTCTTTCCTATCTTCTAGTTTCCTTCCCAATGCATGTTCACCTATAGGGATACCCATTGAAACACACTGGTAGTGGCTGATACTCACTTGGCAGGGTGAGAACATTTGTCAGGGTCGAATTTCCAGCATTGCTTCTGTGAGACCAAAGGAAAAAGAGAAATGTTGAAATGCCAGTAGTGCCAAGTAGCTCTGATCACAGATGAATTAGAGTCTTTCTGGTGGGCTTGACATTTTCTCCCCTGCTATTTTATTTGGGTGCCAGAACTGAAAAATGTCCCATCAGACAGCAAATCCTCTCTCCTCAAACCCCCAAATCAGAAAAGCAAGTGAACTTAAAAAGTCACCCAAATTCCTTTGTGTTTTGATCTGTGGAGCTTAGACATTTAAGCAGGGTGATATTTAAGAGGGTGACTCGAGTCCTTTCTTTGAAACTGAAATCTATCTTCACCCCTAGCCCAGAATGAAGAACCCAACTTATCCACAAGACACTGAGACAATGAGGCTGTGATTTTGTTACTGGGAAGACAGGAAGAAAGGCTTCCTACCCTTTTCATCTCCAGAAACCCTGGAGAGATAATACAGGAGTAAAATCATGCTTGCCATGGAGGTGGTTGAACTATGTTTATTCAAGTGTGCCACATAGAGAGCTCTGGGCAGCTCATCACCCGAGATCTTGTTTCCTTCTGGAAATCGGAGCTTTATACCTGTACAGGAGAGTCCCCAGGACTTTGTCACACCCTCACTCACCTCCATGTGAGGCTGTGATGGTCACTCAAGGAACTGTTGAAGTTCTGAAGTCTGAACTCGGCCCCAGCAGCTGCCTAGAGGAAAGAAGGGGTTTTGAGTGACTTGCCAGGCAATGGGTGTGTGTCCTAGTGCTGAGGATTCAATCTGAATGTGTCATAGATTAAGAGTCTAGGCAGCATAATAGATCCCATTCTATTATGCTGAGTGAAATAAGTCAGAGGGAGAGAGATAGATACAAAATAGTCTCACTCATCTATGGGTTTTAAGAAAAATGAAAGATATTTTTGCAATAATTATCAGAGACAAAAGAGATGAGGGCAGGAAGGTGCAGCTCACGACATGAAGCTCACCACAAAGATTGATGAGTGCTGTTAGAGAAATAACTACATTGAGAACTATCCTAGCAAATGGAGCAAAGAGGAAAACCTGTCTCAAGTATAGGTGTGGGTGGGGTGGGGAAGAGAGAGATTTGGGACAGTGGTGGTGGGAATATTGCACTGATGAAAGGGGGGTGTTCTTTACTTGTCTGAAATCATACAACTACAATCATATTTGTGCTTAAATAAATATAATAAAAAAGGGATAAAAGAGTCTAGGCAACCTTTGCATTGCTCTTTTCCTTTATAGAGATGACTCAGTGCCAACCTTGGGATCCTGGCGATCTATAGGCTCATTCCTATTTAGGAAAGTCCTCCCAATTGGGAACAATAACAAGAGGCTCATAAAATGGACTCTATGAAAGATGGGGTCTGCTTATGAAATATTCTTTTTTGACTCATTCTTATTACTATTCTTTAATCGAATTGTTATTATAAAATTTTATTAATAATATACATAATATATAAATATATGTATAAGATATATGCATATCATATCACATATCATAAATTAATTATATTTAATATTTATATTGTAATTATAATTATGTTATAATAAAATTAGTTTTATTATAATTATTATCATTATTCTTTATAATAGGTGATTATATTTTTCTTTTTTCTTTTTTTGGCTCTTTGGGCCACACCCATTTGATGCTCAGGGGTTACTCCTTGCTAAGTGCTCAGAAATTGCCCCTGGCTTGGGGGGACCATAAGGCACGCTGGGGGATCGAACCGCAGTCCTTCCTTGGCTATTGCTTACAAGGCAGATACCTTACCTCTAGCGTCACCTTGCTGGCCACTTAAACTTATTCTTATTATGGGCTCTCTCGAGCCAACTGTCACAAACTGGTCCTACTCTAAAGGTCTGTGTATCTGGTCTTCTAAACAAAGTCATTTATGAGTAGTGTCCTCCCAAGCTCGTGCTATATAGAAGGTCTTCCTAGGAATACATAGCATCTGGTACCCAACTCTTTTGCCACATACTTGGAAAAATGTAGTTCTGGCATCACGCTCAGGAAATGGCTGCAAGTTATGTGCACCATTGATGGGGCCTAATTCAAAGAGAATACTAGAGATGACTGAGGCCACAAAATTTGCTGGTGGTACATAAATAGAAGGAAGACAGGGCATGCACTGTGCTTAACAGCCTGCTCCTCCTCTCTGGGAGGCTCTGGGTAGAAGGGCCAGTGCAGATCAAGGAAATTGAGCTACCTCCACTGGTGGAGCTATGCACTTGGATATGCGAACTACGAGATCTATCTTGTCCATCACCTATTGTCCAACACCTAATTTGGGGTATAGAGAACTCCCTCTCTTCTCATTCAACCTGTTTTGTTTTATTTAAAAACATTAACTAAGGGACATTCTGCAGGGTAGGTTGAGTATAGTCAATAAAATATCAAAGAAAAGGTGTCAGCAAGGCTTTGAGAAATATTCATTTGGGAGCCATGAAAGAAAGCTACTGACCCACAGAAGAAGCGGTGAGAGCTCCCTGCATTGACAGTGTCTGAACAGAATTGGTGTTCAACAACCTGGCTCCACACCAACACATCACCAGGCATTCTTCAAACTTAATTTTGTTTGTGATCTCTGGACTGTCACCATGGAATGGATGCAGGGACTGGTTCAGAATAGTTTCATCCTCTTTCTTGATTGACTCACTACTAAACACATAGAAGTTAGTCCTGCCTGCTTCAGCCAGGCTTTTACAGCTATTGATACACTCCCCGGACTCTCTTTCCTGACTTTCGGGAGACCCTGATGGTGATGGGGAAAACTAGAGTAATTCTTTCATACAACCAGGTCACTTCTACCACAAATGTCTGACATACTTTGTAATCCCTTAAGCCTAGTGCCACTATAACAAAATAAAAGTAACAATGGAGTCAAGAAAAACTTGGAAGGGTAACACTATACTTTGGATTGGTTGGGGATAGAGAGGGATGGAAGGATGGATGGATGGATGGATGGATGGATGGATGGATGGATGGATGGATGGATGGATGGATGGGAACCAAGATGGCAACATTTCCGAGTTGGGGTTGAGGCTGTCTCTGAATTGTTATAATCAGGCCACATTTCTAATTCTTCATTTCCTCTATAACTGGAACTAACTCACCAGGACAGAATCTCCCACAGCTATAACCACCTTGATGTCAGCTGGCTTCAGTTGATGAACTGAGAACAGAAACAGGAGAAAGGGTGAGATTTGGGTTCCTCTGTGCCTGCCAACACAAAATGTCTTCACAACTACAAAATTCTGGTAATAGAGACAATAAACTAGAACAAGAATATTAAAAGTCTGTCATTTAACTAAGCTTACAAAATAGCTACTGGGTATCTTACATCTGGTTTTCCCTCTGGGCATATGTGTATGTTGGGTGCTCAAGAAATTAGATATCTAGAATATATGGTTATTATATAGATTATACTGGTCTTGGGTAATACTTGCAAGTATGGTCCAAATAGCTATAGAGCAAATATAAAGAAAGATGCTTTTCACTCGTGACTTATGAGATTATCTTTCTAAGTGACTCTTTGTTACTAAAGCTCAAAACATAGGTCCAACATTCCTGTAGGTATCTGTCTCTGCCCGGTCTCATAAGTTCAGACAGGCCCGAATCTGTCTGTCCATCTACTTCTTCAAAAGTTACAACCACAAAATTTTTTTCTTACCATAGGATAGTAGTGCTCTGATCTTAGACCTTCTAATGTTGAAAAACAATAACCTGTAGTCACATTTTACATGGCTTTTTGATATTAAGATATGTTCTCTTTGAATGGTTCTTTATCATAACAATAACAGAAACCATCTATGCATATTGCCGAGTGTTTTGTGGACTATCTTTTCAAAAAAGTAATTAATAGGGGATGTTTATTGCTCAACTAAATGGAATGTAGTTATTTAAATACACTAAAAGTTCTCTCATCTCTACATATGTTACTTAATATATATTAAGTATATTATAAATTACATAATATATTAATCAATATATATATACTTTATATAACATATGAACTTTATATATATTAAATATCCTTAAGAATTTGCACATAAATAGTTAAAAATAGATACTGAAATTTCTATGTACAAAGGAATTCATTTTTTGCTAGAGAAAGGCCAACAATGAAAATAAGTATTTTTTTCTACTGCTAGGTCAGTAGTTCAATCGCATAAGTATCTACCAAGTTGAGGGGCATCTGGAGTAAATATGTTTTTGAGATATGTGCCACCTCTCCTTTAAACTAGAAGTTTAAAAAGGGAGCCAATATATGCAGTTTTGATGAGAATATTTTTAACTTTCTGGCCAGTTACTTGGCTTAATTTGAGACTTTGGAGCTCAGAGTTACAGAAAGCACAAATAAACATCAAGAGGGCGTCTCTGAAATGGATAAATCAATAAGCATGTATGACACTCTCTCAGATTCAAAAAGAATAAGTTATACATTACTGCAGAAATAAGTATTTTTTATTTGATAAGTACTAATGAGAAATTTTGCTATTAATAAACATTTCCTATTAATAAGGGAGGGGATGATGTTGTGAGTTGCCTGAGTGAACAGCTCACGGAGAGTCAGACATGGCCATCCATCCCCTCTCTTTTCTGGTTCATGCATATAATTATGTAGAAACAAGTTAGCTTGTTTGGGGCATGAAGATTTCACCATGTAGGAGTCACTTCCTCTCAGGGAAAATATTGCCATTCTAATCTCTCAGCATCTTGGTCTAGTAACTGATGTTTTGGTCTACTCAGAAGCAGTGAACAAACAATTAGAAAATATCACACTTCCTTGTTCTATGTGATGTTCTTTGTTATTATATTTTTATTGATATTAAAAAAGTTTGTGTAACATGCTTAGAGTATTCTTAACTTTACAAATTCTACCTAAGATTCACATGGGGACACAGATTGGTTAGTTTTGCTTCTCTCTTAGGTTACATTTCTTAATTTATTTGGTTTTGGTTTTGGGACACACCATTATATTTAGTGAAGGAAATCTTACTTGAATTAAAGGTTGTGTACCTGAATTGGGAATAGTCCAGGATGGATTCATGTCAGAGCACTTTAACTGCACATCATTGGGCTAAAATAAGGCAAGAAAACAATAACATGAAGACAACCATAGGAAAGAGAGAAATAATAAGGTTGAGTCTCCATTCCCCCAATTGACACAATAATGCAATGTTCATTTGTGACTTCTTAATCTCCAATTTTCCTACCAAGGATTGCTCACTTTGTTTCCAAAAGAGTCCACTCAAGTGCTGTATCCTTCTCCTCAGTTCTCTCTCACTTCACTTTCCTGAGTTATAGCTAGTGTCCCTATCCTCACACTCAGTTTCTTGGGTTTTCTCCTAACCCTTTTGAGGGACCAATATTTCTACACATTTAAACATTTCCCTCACATTAAGGACTCAAATGATTGGAAAATAATTTGTTGAAAACTTAGGAAGAGTCTTAACAGTTTGTCTGAAAAATAAATGGCAACTTCAGGCCAGAGAGATAGTAGAGTTGGTGGTATAATCGCCTTGTATGAAGCCTATCAGGGTTTGATCCCCAACCATCAGAGATGGCCTCCCAAGAATCACTAGAAGAAGTAGTTCATGAGTGCAAAGTTAGGAGTAATGCCTGAGAAGTGATAGTCATGAGCCAAAAACAAAAATTAATATAACTGGGAGCAGTCAGTATAAAGCAGTCAGGGCTGATTTATCCATCAAGGAGCCATAGAATGCTCGTTATTCAGCCATTCTATATCTGAGATCATAGGGAGGAGAAACAGCACAAAGGGTAAAGCTGCTGCCTTATACATACCCAGCATAGGTTTGATCCCTGATACCTCATATGTTCCCTGTCTTTTCAGAAGTGATCCCTGGGGACTAGAGTGATAGCACAGAGTTATTTGTGTTTGCCTTGCACGTAGCCAATGCGCTATGTACCCTGCTTCAATTCCCTGATCCCAAATTGCAATTTCTGAGCACAGAGCCAGGAGTAACCCCTGAGCAATGCCAGGAGTGACCTAAACTCCACACAAAAGAAATGATGCTTGGATGCAGAACAAGGAGCAAGTTCTAACAACTCTTGTGTGCAGCCCCCCCCCAAAAAAAATCAAAAATATGCTCCTCGGAATTTACTCCCAAGGTCCCAAAAAACACAAAGCAGAAAAGAAGTCTGCGTGCATGTCTGCATTCAAGAAATCCCGTGTCAAAGCAGAACGAGTCACAATAACCGAATCTGAAAACAACCCAACTGCCCAAGACAAGGTGATTGAATGAAGAAGCTTTGATAGGCATATGAAATAGAATATTTCTCAGCTGTCAAAAAAGATAAAGTCATGGCAAATTTGCTGACACATGTGTGAATCTGGAGCATATAATGATAAGATAAATGAGTCAGAGGGACAGCCAGAGTTATATTACTAATATGTGGTATAAAGAGAAGCCTACAAGGGAGGTAGGTAATCTCTAAAGGTAGGAGAATTAATAGAAATTTTGAGATTGTGGAAGGGATGATAAACTAGAAATAGGATCACTAGAACAATGACAGAGAGGTCAATCCAAATGAGGACTAGTTAATGAAAGGAGGGAGAGTAATATGCAAGACACTGAAAATAACAAGGGAAAAAGTAGCTACCATAGAGGCAGTTTCAGGGTGAGAGGGAAATTTGACCATTCGTGGACAGATTTGGACATTGGTGAAATGATTGATGTTGGAATATGGCGCATCTGTAACCCAATCATGAACAACTTTAACTTTTAAATTCACAGTGATTATGTTTGAAAACAATAATAAAGATGGCATCATGAGGCTATGTACTGTGAGTTCAATGAAAGAGCCACATCATGGGTCTCTCATTCTTTACATCAGGATCAGGCAACATTCCCAAGATTCAGTAAGAATCATAGCTTCGGTGTTACATGTTTGTCAATCAAAGAAAAACACTTCCTACCTGAAATAGTTGGTTGGCAGGAGGAAACCTGGGCTGGAAGTTGCTGTTCTTGTAGGTGAACAAATAGGGATGTCCCTGCAGAGAAAAAGGAATAAGTTGGGCCCATGGTCCTGGAGTTCCTTCATCATCAGTTTTACCACCCATTAGTAACATCAGCCTGTTTAGTCATCCTTCATATGATGCAAGAGATTATTGTCTGTGCTTTCTCCTTTGTAGTGCCTGTGAATTTCCCAAAGGAAGTCCATAATGCTTTAAAAGAGCCTTTCCACATGAGGGAAGACTCCTTGATCTCTAACCAGACAGAGACTAAAATTTTCAGAGAAAACAACATTTTTCTATGAAAACATGCCTTAATTAGAATCCTCTGGACATCCAAAGTAGAGGGAGAAATAAAATGAGTTATATAGGTCTTATTGCACAGCAACAATTATAATACATAGAAATCATCAAGAGAGCCAAATATTTGCCACAAAATGTATTTCTAAAATCCTACTCATTTATGAGCAGTAATTTTTGTATTTAGTACCTCAGCAGAATTAACTGAACACCCAGTATTTAACAGAAACATGCTTAAACATGCCTAGCTTCACATTTTGGGGCTAGGTGAAATGCAGTATTGTTTGATTAGGATAGAAAGGGTTTTAGTTCTTCCACAGACTCTATGATTTTTGCTAATAACTCAGACACCAAAAAATCCTTTTGGTACCCCGATTTCTCTGGAATTCAGAAAGTGACTCCATCCTCCACCAGCCCTAGTGTACCTTAGGGGGACAGGCCAACAGCCTCCTGTCTCTTGCACTGTATGGCTTGACTTTCTGTCCTGCTGGCTCCATCTAGAAGAGAAGCTGAATTTAAGAATAGAAACATCTTCGAGAGGGAGTTTTCTGGGTGATGCCAAAAAAGATACACTCCTAGATTTCACTGAGTTCTATCCTGGGCCTCAGAATCATCTAGAAATGTATTAACTCAACAAACCAACATTGCCAGTGAGTTGAGTCAGAGAGACAGGATTTCTAGGAAACTGCTTCCTGTCTCCAGTTCCTCCTATGGGCTCCTACAAAGTAAAAAATACTACTTAACTGTGGGAGACACATGTCTGAGCCTCAGTTTAGCCCTGGAACAAGGCAATCAAATACGGGATTATCACTAGTGTGGGACATATATGTGTGAAGCCTGGTGACCCAGAGACCTCTGGACTGGGTTGTGCTGGTACCCTGCAGTCAGGGAGTGACATAGACAGTGTGGTGGGGTACTAGTAATGTCCATTTCGAAAGTCAGCCCTCCCTCACCTTGTGCCAGTCTGGTTCTCTCCCAGAACCCCAAGAACTCACCATGAGGTTCCAAAGGTGCACCCCCAGGGAACTGGGATCCTTTAGCTGCTGATCCTCCTGAAAGAGAATAAGAAGTCTGTGCCCAATCTCCTGAAGACAGGGTGCTTCCCTATATGTGGACGTTCTCCCTGGAAACATGCATCCTGATGCATTTTCTCTAGCCAGCACACCCCCAATATAGACTATATTCACAGGGACTCCATCTAGTATTAAGCCTGGAGAAATAGTCTGGGACTGTTCCTTGTCATCATAGGGATCATTGTAAGAGGATTAAATAGTAGAAGCAGACACAGAGTGATGTCTGAGAACGGCTGACAGCAGTGGACGAAGGAACTAATATTCCTCCTCTATCTTTTGCATTCAAGCTGCAAACAGGGAAGTTCTACCTATTTATTTAGTTTATGTCTCCAGAATATTCCCAGGCCCTTGAGAAATTGTAGCAAACAGTTAAGATCATCAACACCTTACCCTCCATATGGTAACATTCTGTGATTTGTAGAAGACAGAAATTGCCAGGGAAGGGGTCCATGCTTACCAAAAGATGGGTCAAGTCTGGATCATAGAAGAAAGGCTGGAACACCAGGGCAAAGGACTCCTTCTGGTTGTACTTGCTGGAGGCCAGGACACTTTCCCATAGTTCCTAAAGTAGACAACAGAGGGACATGAATACCAAATCCCTCAGGAGGTTCTATCCACTGATCCTCAGATCTAAGAAACACACACCTGCTACTCCAAATCCCTTACTATTCAGAAGGAATTTCCTATCTGATAATTTCAGATTTTTCCATACACTAAATTGAGCTCCTTTTATGGCAAAGCCTACCCTTCAGTTAGCACCAAAGACAGACTTGAAATATTTTCTAGGGAAGTTCAGGAGGGAAATGATAATGCATCACTGGGCTCTCAGTCTCTCTGTAAGGGCTAAGTTTTGTACAAGCAGTAGATATTTAACCATGCAGAAATAAGTGGCATACTTGAAAAGAGCGGGGTCATCTACAACTTCGTTTATAAAGGTGTCCTTAAAGCAGAATTATGTTAACAATCTCAGAGGAAAAATAGTATGAACAGACTTTTCAGCCTCCATTGATCTAGTCTCTCAACTAGAAAAAATAAAGTTCCAGGAGTTCTGACTGGCCTCTGACCTGAAATCTGGTGTCTAAAGCCAATTTGGAAACCCCTCCCAACTAGCCAGACATGCCCTAGTTCTGTAGCAGAAGTAAGCAAAATAGCTTCAGTAAAATCTTATAGTTCTTCAACATCTTCCTCTTATTATTCTACTATATGTACAATTTCTGGCCCCCAATAATGGTTTTCCTATGCACTGACATATGCATCAGTGGCAGGAAGAAAATTAAGAGTACTTCCCAGCGTCCTCCAACTTTTTAAAGAGGGGCCAGTTCACTGTCCCTCAGACCGGTGGAGGATGGACTATAGTAAAAACGAAAGCTGTGAACAAATTTCTATGCACACTGCGAATATCTTATTTTGAAGTGAAGAAACAAAACAGGAACAAATACAATATGTGGCCGTTGGCAGTAGTTTGAAGACCCCTGCTAGAACCTGAGTCCTGCCCCGAATATTGCTGAAGAAATTCTAGGCAATTTCAGGCATCTATATCTCCATGGTTGCAACTACCCTTGTCCTGACATCAGCTTCTGGGAGACAGCTGCCAGTGTCCTAGTGTAAACTCACCTGATAGGTCATTCGTGCATAGGCTTTATACAGGACTCTGTCCTCTGAACATTTGCAGAACTTGGTGTTGTTGCTGCAGATAAAATCATGCATAAGTGAGGCCAAAGAGTGAGAACATAAATGGTAAAGGTGCTGCCTTGTATGCAGCAGACAGACCAAACCTGAATCACTGTAATGGGCTCTAGGTCTTCTGAAAAATCCCATCCTACCCCGAACAACAAGAGCAATAAAAAAATGTCGAAATAGCCAGAATGGACTCTGAGAATGCAGTCAGCGGGGAGAGTGTGGAACCTTGAGAACAATGAGGTTGACTTTAGAAGTCATGAAGTTGAAGGTAGACATGTAGGAAGGTGGAGAAGAAAGAAATACATGGTGGAATGCTGCATCACATGGAAAGTTCTCTTTAGGCTCCTGGTCAAACACCTCCTGAATCTATATCTCTACGCCTACAGATTGTATCTCTTTTCCCTCACTTTCAGAGCACCTTCAACTTCCTTACTCTTCAAAACTTCACTTAAGTTTAGTTCTTCATTTTAAGGGCCCCTAGCTCCAGATGTGTCTACCTCAACATTTGTTACAGGCCCCAATTTAGAGTTTGGCTCTAAGACATTTCAATTCTATTTTTCAAAAATCAGAAATACTTGGTATTCAAATTCTGGAAAGAAACCCTTTCACATTGTACAAAATCTCCAGGTCAACATTCTCTGAGATCATAGAAATTTTTGTCAAAGTTCATTTATTTTTTGACTGAAGTGAAGGGATATCTGACTTTCCTTAGGATCTTCACCCTGAGGACCAGCGGGGTGGTGCAGGTGGTAGGGCGTTTCATTTGCCTGTACTATCTTAGGGCAGATCTCGCTTTGATTCCATGGTGTCACATATGGTCTCCCAGGCCAGTGGCAATTTCTGAAAACAGCCAGACCCCCAATAAAGATTCTCTACCCTGGTCATTGCTCAGGAGTCATACACCCCACAGGAATATGAGGAACACGAGGTCCCAGTATTTGTGTTTAAGGCTCCTACATGCAAAAGCAGGAATGCTATTCCTTGGAGTGATCTACAAACACCTCTCCTTTGGTGTTTTAAGCACCACAACTGGGTTTTAG